>BHFT01019435.1:0-21872 GCA_004320025.1 Laticauda laticaudata
GGGGGGGGGGATTCAAGTCCACCGGCCTCGGGCCCCGAGAGAGGGTTTTATTTAGGGGGCTTCCTCAAAAGCGGAGGAGGGCTTCCCCCCCCCTCCCCAAACGGTTGCAACCGCTTAAGCACCGCACTCCCGGTCACTCGGGACGTGGAGTCAGCGTGTCCGTTGAGTGTTGCCTGGGGGGTGAGCCGCTGCGCCGCTTCAAAGGGAAACCTCAGGAAGGGGCGCTTTGCTTTCTCTTCCCTCTCCTCCCCCCCTTTTTCCGCTCCCAAAGTGCCAACCTTGAAGAGTCAATGCAATTGGTGTTCCCTGTAACTCCTCTATATATTCCTCTCTGTCTGTGTGTGCGCGCGTGTGTGTGTATATATATATATATACACAATATACATACATACATACATACATACATACATACATGTTTCATTCATTCCTGTATATTCACACAGACCCACTGATTTGCAAGATTTGCATGCCCGTGAAAGAATATCCTTGGGCTGAACAAAGAGGTGTACTCGAATAGATAGGAATACGTGTCTCTTTGAAGAACTCATTCGGGGTAATTTAAATGGATTTTTTTTTAAAAAAAAAAGTTTTTTATTTTTTAAGACAAACATACAAACAAAACAAAACAAAAAACATAAAACCATCTTCCATTCTTTGAACATACAGTGTGTCAGTTGGTCGCAAATCTTTTGTGCTATCCTTTCGTCGTCATTACTCGCAGTTTGTATCAATCTTCACATTGTCAAACTCATTTAAATGGATTTTTCAAGCTCTCTCGAGATGGTTGAAAGGCTTGGCTGACGCGGATCGATGGTGTGGGCTCTTAAGAATGGCATCGTTTTGCAGTTTTAGACTCTGTCCTTATGCAAAGTCACCCCGTATTTAGGTGGTGATGGCTGTAACAAGGCTTATTCAAAACTTGGTGAGAGAGTCCTGCTACGGTTGAGAAAGTGGAGCTCTGGACCTCTGTTCCAAAATTATTCCCTTAATGGCCCCAGTAGCCACGAGCTTGTTTTCAGTAGCTCTATACTAGTTCAAGTACTTAAATGTACAGGGATCGACCCAGCAACAAAATCAGGTAATGTTTTTACATTGTTCCAAACGTAGTAATAGTAAAGTTGAAGTTCAGTGTATCAGACAAATCTGCTTGATGCCTTTGAGAACCACCCATTTGCAATTTCCCTCCTAAATGCACTTCAAAGATGTAGAGGTATTTATAGGCATCATATGCCCCACTCAAGCTTATTATAGTCATGCTGGGATCTGTCTGTGGTGGCCTATTTGTAGGCCAAGGAAAGAAAAATTTTATACCACTTCTGCAATCTGCTAAACATTACAGACATTCCTGTTACCCTCTTACAGTATTTTAGAAATCACTGCAAAGAATTGGTCACAATGTAGAGACTCTGGAAAATGAAGGAATTAGTTATCACCAGTGAGCTTAGTCTTGCTTTGTTTTCTCATGAAACTGAGAATATCAATAAATTTACATATTTTAAATGTAGAGGAACTGTAAACTTAATTGTGGCAGTTTCTATTTGCTGTGATTTTATTTGTGTTGACAAAAACTGGAAAAATAGATGAGATTTCTTAATCCCGTTTATACTGCTTACATATTAGTTTAAATATTAATACCAGTATATACATTCTTCCAAATATTGATAAAATGTAACCAAAGTGTAACAACTCTTGTTTATTTTCAGTCCTCTGCATGTATAAATTCTATGGTTAATGTTGCTGATAGACACAAAATAAATAAACCACAAAACAGGAAATATGTCCTTTTAAATTTAGAATGTTTTGCTGATAGGTCATTAATATTTTCTGAGCTTGGTTGTTTTCTTGCAGAGGTTTCATTATCCAAACTGTGGATAACTGTGTTGGTGGATGTGGTCTTGGAGGATCTTTGGTTGAGCCCTTTACTCTGTTACCTTGTTTGGCATTTTCTAGATTGGGGTATTGATTACTTGTTGATTGTTGGTCTGATGTTAATCTTGATGTTAATCTATGCTGTTCAGGATACTGATTGCTGGCGGGGAAATATTTTGGTCTTTTTTTCCTTGTGATTGGTTAAGACTTATTGTTATAGTTTTTTCAACAGGGAAACTGATCATCCTAGACCAAGCCAAGTCTGATAATGCCAGAGAATTCTTAGAAGCCTGGCATTCTAACAAATTGGCCCTCAATAGACACAAACAACATCCACATGTGTGCAAAAGAGAGACAGTCAACAAGCCAAAAAGGGGACAAAAAACCCAAACACCTCCCCAACATCAATCATCACTCTGATGAGCATAGATTAACACTAACATCAGACGAACAAGCAAGAAGTAAACAATACCCCAGTCAAGGAACTGCCAAACATGATAACAGTGAAAAACTTAACTAAAGAACCTCCAAGACCACTCCCACCAACAGTGCATGCAGCTAGAATAGAAATTGAGAGCAAACCCTAGTCTGGTTCTGGTGAGGTTTAGTTTGGGTAAAAAACAAGCAAGCTCAGAGGACACCAAGGACCCTTCATTTCAAGCCTGAGCCACAAATACTCTATTAGAAAATTTGTCACATCTTCTTGTTCACTTTTGAAAGATAGGATATTTAGATAGGATATTTATATTTAAATAGATATTTATCTATTCTGATTACAATTTTTACAGGAAAAATTCTTACAGAAAGATAATTTCTTAATTTATGTTTTTAGCTACATAATTTTATATTATTGAAGGTATGTATCCAATTCAATAAGCATTAAATTTTATTTTTCATTTTCACTACTGCATTGTTAAATCATAATTCTTAAAATAAATAACTCCTCCTAGTAATCGGAATGACCATTAGTGTAACTTGGCTTCTCTAGTGGGGATGACTACACAAAGTATAGGATTTGTGGTTTATTTAGTGTGTGCAAATAGAGAAGTCTTGTGCTACTTTTACAACAAATTAGAACTTGATAACCATGCTCTTGATTTTTTTGATAACTTGTTCTTGGTGGGAGAAATTAACAAGGATCCTCTTTTCCATTTGTGCTAAATATGCAATGAAAGGAGATTTCATGGATTCTTTATCACCTGCTAAAAGGAACCACAAAGCGACTGACTGAACTAGTTATGGTAAGCTAGAATTCTTCAGAATACTAGCTGAGTGACATACAGATGAGTTATTTAATCGAACGATGTACAGTAATCCAAAGGCCTAGTTAAATGATTCTTGTTTATTAAAATGGTATTAAAAACTTAAGAGTAGGATGGATCCACATAGGCCATTGATCAATTCATGATTTGTGCAGGAATTCAAATTTAATAATCTCCAATCATTGGTTATTTAGGTTCATCTTAAAATACATTTAGTGAAGAGAATCAGCAGTTTCTCTGGCAGTTTTCCAGTTGAGCTATTCTTATTGTTAGGAATATTTTGTAAGTTAAAATCAGTCTGTTATTCTATGTGCAGTATTCTGGACTAGTAAGTCTTAATTTTTTTTATCTGTGGTGTACTTCCAGGTTTTTGAAGAGGAGTAGTATTGTTCTGTAGTCCTCATAGCTCCTTCAATCTCTCTTTTATTAGTCTTAATACTCGCCTTGAATCATTCTTATTATGCTTCTGTAAACCAATTTTAATCAGTCTAAATCGGTGATGGCGAACCTTTTCGGCACTGAGTGCTGAAATGGGAGTACGCATACGTGCTGGAAACTGGAAGAGCAGCTTCCTAGCACGCAGGAGCACCGTAAACTGGAAGCTCAGTTTCCCAGCGCGCCAGCTGCCTGGTTTTACGGTTTCTAATGTGCATGTACACATGAAGACTGGCTGGTCAGCACATACATTTGCGCCAGGAGCTCCTCTTCCAGTTTCTGGTGTTCCCGTGTGCGCGAAGACCTGCTGGCCAGCAGGCACACGTGTGCCATGGAGCTGCTCTTCTGGTTTCCGACGTTCCCATGCGTGGAAAGACCAGCTGGCTGGCGCACATGTGCACGCTGGAATCCAGAAGAGCAGCGGGCAACGGCTGGTGTGCCTGGAGAGATGGTTCTGCATGCCACTTTGGCATGCATGCCATAGGTTCATCATATGGGTCATATAAACTCAAAGTGGAGGTTACCTTGTATAGAATAAAATATGTTGAACACTTACTTATCTTTGGTTTCTACATTTCTAAAAATGCACACTCAATATCAGGCCTGTCCAACCTATGGCCCATGAGCTGCATGTGGCCCTCTGGACAAATTAGTAAGGTGGCTCCACAAAATCATAAAACTTTTCACCTTATTATGTTACTATATTAATTACATAATATACATTAATGATATTGTTTTATGTGTGGCCCATGACATTTCCTCTTCACTTAATGCAACCCAGGCAAACCAAAAGGGTGGACACCATGCTCAATATTCATTTTTTATTTCTTCTTTCTAGATTGAATCAGTTTTGGGATTGAATCAGCAGCAAAAAATACAATCCTTCAGATCAGCAGTGGTTCAATGTGTTCTGGGAGTGATCTAACACCAAAGAATGCCAGAACAACATGTCTTGTAACAGTTACTGCTAAGAATATTTTGATATCTTGTTTTATTCAGCCTTTGCATTAGGCTCTTATCAATTACTTGGAGTAAAGAGGCATTAACTTATGAGCCAGTGTTTCTTTTTTTTTTTGTAATTGAAAATCATCCAATAAACCCTCCCTCTCTATATTTTTGTCTTTAAAAGTATCATACATATTTGGGAAGAAATAATTATAGTTGCATAGTCGAGGAATGACTAGGTCCCCATTCCAATGAAGCCCCATTTTTAGATATTTATCATCCTATTTCCTATTTGTACTTTTGGAGCTGCTTGCGCAAAATTATAGTGCCAACTTAACGCAGCACATGTGGACTCATTGTCAAGAACCTTTTTACTATAATCAGTTTTCAAAATGTTAATGGAAGTAGCGTGGATAGTATCTCTTGTATTTTTCACTAAACCAGTTTTTAGCCATTCATCCATTTTTGTAAGCCATTGAGTAATCCTGAACATGAGGAGGTGGGGGCTGAGGTGGGGAACACACTCTGTCTTGGCAGACAATAAGCTGAGGCAACAATTTGAGGCAATATGCAGGCTTGGCGAATGGAGGGAAATTGCAACAGGCTACCTCCATGAAACACGGTCCGAGAATCACTGCTGCTAAATCGCTGGCACAAAGTAAAAACTAACAATATTTTGTTTTACCCGGCTTTGGGTATGTTTACCTCTCCTTGATAAGGTTTCTTCTTGCCTTATATAGATGTTTTGCCTCCAGTCGCTCACATATCCATTTGAATGCAAACATTTTTTTTTAAAAGAAGTGTGACTGTCCTGATTTTTCTGAGCCATTTTCTAGATGAATATATGCAAAGAAAATGGGTGTATGCAGTGATATAAGTGAAAGGACTAGGCAAGATTCTTTCTGTCTAGAAATTTGCTTCAAGAGAAGGTAGATGACTTTCTTGTGTGAAATAAAAAATGGGACAAAATTAATTTTAGTATTTTTAATTTACTCAGTAAGTTTTGTTTTGTTTTCTTTTATTAGGAATTTACTTCATCTTCATCAGAGGTTATTTTGTTTTGTTCTTCTTTTATAGTTACAATGGAATATAAAAGTAACAAGCTGTGACAAGCTGATTTGCTGTTGCTTGTTATGCTTCCAAAATGTAACTACAAATTATTCCTTAATTCAGGATAGGAATTTTCCTAAGGCAGGAAAAAGAAATTAAAAGTTAAATGTTTGTTCTATGTGTATCCCCTTTATTTTCAAAGTTGGGTCAAGTGGGTAATATAATTCCTTTTTTTTGCCCATTTTCTGGGAAAAAAGCCTGCCACGAACAGGTACTTTCCTTATGTACTTTTTGCTAAAATTTTAAATGTTATACTGCACTAATATATTTATTTAAATGAAAGCTTCAAAGGTAAGATTTATCATTTCAGATTTTTAATTCATATTTTGTTATTTAATTATATTTATGTAACTAATTTCTGAATCCTATGCCTGTGGCGTTGGAAACAGCAAACCTGATAATATTAGTTCATCTGTGAAAAATAGTTACCACAACACAACAATAATGTACGCTATGAATTTTACTTGAATACAGTAATGTGAGATTTCTTTTCTTTTTCAGGTCTGGAATCTTTATTTTATATACTTGATATTTTATCAAATATGTCAATACAGACAGCAAACTAGTTTTTGGGATGCTTTACGGAAAGCTACTTCCTTAAGGTAGATGTTGTGAAGCTTGATTTCTGGATTTAATTTCTGGAAGAAGTTCTCATTTGATTGGACACTTGATTGCTACAATGGATCAAAACAACAGTTTACCACCTTATGCTCAGGGCTTAGCATCCCCACAGGTAAAAATATACGAAATTAATGAACTTATTGAAAAACAAAACTTTCAAAACAGTTTTTAGAGACCTTCAGTGTTGGATGGGTTGTGGACTCCATATTTCTTTTACCTTCCTTTGCTGTTTCTTTTCCTTGAATTTTAAAACAGTCGTGTTTATAACCTCTTTGTACCTCAATACTAGATTGGTTGCTACTTGCCATACCAGCTTCTGCAGATTAGGACAAGTTTCTAGCTTTTCAGTGGCGTCAGTGATGAATGTTAAGGCAGTAAGAACTGTTTTATTGTTATACAATTTTCACTATTGAAACTCCTGGCATGAACAGAATAATAATTGCCAAACATGACTAATTCTTTATTTGCCTGAAATATATATACGGACATATTTCTTGATTTTGTCCCTCAATATTTAGCCTTTTCAACCTTCTTATTGGAGCCAAAACAAAAAGCATTTTCTCCTTTATTATTTGTATTTTTTCCAATAGTTTTATTTTAATCAAATAAAACTAATTAAAAATGGAATACAAATGTACATTAAAAAAGAAAAAAGTGAGATAACCCCTCCCAAACAACCTACAATAGTTTTTTAAAAAAGGAAACTTCTTCCTTCATCACCAGCAAGTGTTATTTAGCATTAACAACTTATCATTGTCTTAAAATATAATCAAATACATCTTCATTCCATACTTCATTCCAAAGCCCTTTTCTATTATCTCTTAAGTTTTCAGCCCTCCTGATCCAATCAACACAGGTCCAATAACAAATGCCCCTAATATCTAATAAAATACCGTAGCAATAGCACTTAGACTTATATACCACTTTATAGTGCTTTACAGCCCTCTCAGAGTGGTTTATAGAGTCAGCATATTATCCCTCAACAATCTGGGTCCTCATTTTACCCACCTCGGAAGGATGAAGGCTGAGTCAACCTTGAGCCTGGTGGGATTCGATCTGCCAAATTGCAGTAGGAGTAGCTTGCAGTACTCCACTCTAACCACTGCACCACCGAGGCTCATAAGTATATGCTATCCTTTTCCATATAGTCTGAATCCCCTAAAATCTATATTTTGTTTCATTCTGTGTGTTGAGTATGTTCTCTCTAATTGTAATCTTATCTGGAGAGGAATTATCAAAAAGCCAATTTGCTCACTGGCTCTTCATTCCACTGCAATTGTCAGATCCATTTTTTCTAGACCAGTCTTCAGTTCATTTCTTCACCAAAAGTCCCTTTCACAGTTCAATTTTTGTGACCCACTAGAATACTTTTAAATTGCTACTTAATTTGGCACAAAACCATCCAGTTTTACTCACCCAAAGAATTATTGAATATGTGCATAAATTCTAAATGAACAGTCTTAATGTGAATGGCCCTTTTTCATTTATCTGGGCAGTGTTCTTGCTAGCTTCAACTTTGGAAATATTTATTTTAAAGATATTGCAGGATTACTTAAAGAGTATCTGGTAAAATCAAATTTTGATTGTGATACTTATGAATTAATTATTGAGTATGGTCCAAAATATGGTGGCAAAGGAGCTTGGTGAATATTCATCTACGCCATATTGTAACTTGAACAAAAACGGCTGAGTGGTTATTCAGAAGAAAATAGCTGTGCAATTAAACTTGCTGCCAATATAAATATACATTGGATTGCAGTTGTGTTCTATGAGCCATGATGGTGCAATAGTTAGAATGTAATATTGCAGGCAATTGTGCCAACTGTCAGCAGTTCAATTCCCACCGGTTCAAGGTTAACTCAGCCTTCCATCTTTCTGGGGTTGATAAAATGAGGACCCAGATTGTTGGACAATATGGTGACACTGAAAACTACTTAGAGAGGGCTGTAAAGCACCATGAAGCCGCATATGTCTTATTGCTATTACTATTGCTATGATCTCCAGAATAAAGCAATTGTTCTTTAGCAATTCTAATTGTTGTGCATTCCTAATCTTGTTCATGATAGCTCATGTATGTTGCAGACTTTAACTTTTTAAAATTTTATTCATTTTGTAGAGTGCAACGACTCCAGGTATCCCTATTTTTAGTCCTATGATGCCCTATGGCACTGGGCTCACACCTCAACCTGCTCAGAGTACCAACAGTTTATCTATCCTGGAAGAACAACAGAGACAGCAGCAGCAACAAGCAGCAGCACAACAGTCCACTTCACAACCAACACAAGCAGCATCTGGTCAAACCCCACAGCTCTTCCACTCACAGACTTTTACAACTGCTCCTTTGCCAGGAACTACGCCGCTCTACACCTCTCCCATGACTCCCATGACCCCCATAACGCCTGCCACCCCTGCTTCTGAAAGCTCTGGGATTGTACCGCAGCTGCAGTAAGTGCAGATTCCACTCTGCTCACAAATCCTGTACAGGTAGCCCTTGACTTAACAGGAGTTTGTTTAGTGACCAAAGTTACAACGACACCAAAAAAATGGTGACTGATGGATGTTTGTCAGTTACGACTGTTATAGCACCCCCATCATCACATGATAAAAATTAAGATGCTTGGCAACCGGTTCATACTTACCATTGCTGTGTTGTTCCAAGGTCACATGATCCCCTTTTTGTGACCTGACAAGCAAAGTCAATGGAGAATCCAGATTCGTTTAACAACCATGTGACTAACTTAACAAATGCAATGATTCACTGAACAACTGTGGCAAAAGAGTTGGTAAAAATGGGAAAAACCTGCTTAACAAATGTTTCACTTAGCAACATAAATATTTGGCTCAATTGTGGTTTTAACCTGAGGACTACCTTTACTTTAACTATGGTACATTTTAAGGGGGAATTCTATATTAATATATTTTAGAGCATGGTGATCAAACCTACATTCTGAGTTCATGCTGCCGAGTGGCTATGATTCAATGGCATATGTTGCTGTGTTGAATGCATGTCAAGGCCTTTGAAAACAGGTACCTTGCAGGCACTTATTCAGAATGCCAGTGCATTAAGTTGGATTTAAAAATACTTTCAGTTATTTAAAAAAAAATTGGTGTCTCTGAGGCAGGGATGGGATTCAAATTTTTAAACTGATTCTGTGGGTGTGGCTAGGTGGGTATGGCTAGGTGGGCATGGCCATGTGACTGGGTGGGCATGGGTTTGGTTATTTTTTTGCACCACCACCCCGTGCTCCATTTTTGGGCCTCAGGGAAGCCTCCTGGGGGGCATTTTTGCTGCCAGAAAGCTTTCCTGAGGCCCAGGAAGGCAAAAAACGGAGTGCCGCGTGCCCCTTTTTGCCTCCTAGGCCTGAGGGAAGCCTCCTGGGTGAAGCAGTAAGACAGTGAGGGGGATCCTGGCACAGCTGATCGTCGGAACAGCTGATCGTTGGGAGGAAAAAAAATAGAAATACCTTAAGGGGTGACTGGGTGGGGGAGAATGCAGTCAGCGATATCGGGCGTGTATGCGATGTTGCGTATGCGTGATTAGGACTGATTTAGCAGGAAGGGGAGGGGAGGGGCCAGCCAGGGGCATGATTTGACGGTTCTCTGAACTGCACAGAATCGTAATAACCAGTTCTATAGAACTGCTCCGAACTGGTAGAATCCCACCTCTGCTCTGAAGTTTTTTAGTTTAGATTTTTACTGGTATTGTGGCTTGTAACTAATGCTCACATGGTTACTCTTGTAGTCAGTTTTTGTAGAGTGGCTTTATTTTAAGCTTTTAAGGTTACCTAATATATCTCTAAATTCTCTCCAGGAATATTGTATCTACAGTAAATCTTGGTTGCAAACTTGACCTAAAAACCATTGCCCTTCGTGCTCGAAATGCTGAATACAATCCCAAGGTAAGGTATAATGGAGAGGTGACAACTAATGTTACATTAATCAGTGATGATTGCTATTTTTGCTTCTGATAGCTCATGTGACTTGTTTCATTAACTGCAAATGAGATTTCTGCGTATGCTTTTTACATGTAGCCAAGAAAAAGATCTTTGGGGCTGCATAGTAGCCTTAAAGAACAATAACACTAACCATTTGTGTTGTGTCAAACCATTTTATACTAAAAACTTTGCAAAATATATAAGCATTTGTTGTGATATACATGGTTTTGAAAAAATGAAAGGTAAAATTTGATAGAACTACTAGATCCCATCTCTAGTTGGCCATAAAAAATGGTTTACAAAGCTGGCTAGGTTCATACCTCATGCCAAGCAACCTACAAGGGCAAACAATTAAACAAAAATTTTACAAAGTAATGAAGTATTACAGGAAAACAAGTAACTGTTTTCACTTCAGCATTTCACTGAGCCGTAGTGGTTAGAGTGCAGTACTGCAGGCAACTTCTGCTAATTGCCAGCTGCCTACAATGTGGCAGTTCGAATTTCACCAGGCTCAAGATTGACTTAGCCTTCCATCCTTCCGAGGTCAGTAAAATGAGGACCCAGATTGTTGGGGGCAATAAGCTGATTCTGTAAACCCATTTAGAGAGGGCTGTAAAAAGTACTGTGGAGCGGTATATCAGTCTAAATGCTATTGCTATTCAAAAAGCAGTCTCTTCTAGAATTAATTTGATGACAAAGTACTGTCTATTCTACTTGAATTCAAACCAAACTTATTCCAATGTTTTGGCTATCAAGTTTGAGAAATGTGTTTTCCATAAACAAAAGTAACTAATATATTTATTTTTTACATTGTATTTGAAACTTTAGATATTTTTATATTTTTTTGAAGTGAAGAATGGAGATTAATGCAACTTCAGCTTACTAACTAATGAACGTTTAGGGATTTATTTATTTGTTTTGGTAGTTACAAAAGTGTTTGTTCTTTGTGTTTCAGCGTTTTGCTGCTGTAATTATGAGAATAAGAGAGCCACGTACCACAGCTCTCATATTCAGCTCTGGAAAAATGGTGTGCACAGGAGCTAAAAGGTATACAAACCAAAGCAATTTTCTACAGACATTTAGCTAATTAGCATTTGGCCTAACAGATATGGCCATTTGACACAGGTAATCTGTTAAAGGCCAGCTAATAAGTACATAACGTACAAAGTGTATGTACATCATTCAGAGTTTCCTTGCTGAAATACAAGGCATCTTATATTTTTTCAGTGAAGAGCAATCCAGGCTGGCTGCAAGAAAGTATGCTAGAGTTGTACAGAAGTTGGGCTTTCCTGCAAAATTCTTGGATTTTAAAATTCAAAATATGGTTGGTAGTTGTGATGTAAAATTTCCTATCAGACTGGAGGGATTGGTTCTTACGCATCAACAATTTAGCAGGTAGGCTACAAAACTCTGTTATCTTAAATGCATATTGAAAATGTTTTCTTTTGTTTCTCAATTTTATTTTTAATGTTTCATAGTTGTTCTGAGTCATTTATATATTTCTGTGAATGCAAAAGAGGGGCAGCAATAAACAATTCTGATATATCTTTGATGTATAGATAATTTCAAACAATTGTAAATGTGTATAGTTCTTTAACATTATGTGCTTTCTTCAATACTGAAACAAAAAATGCTTTTTTCTTTGAACAAAAAATTAATCATCTGCTGATATGTATTAGTGTGGTATGTATTCGTGTAATTTAAATCCTTAAGAGTAGTAATGGAAAGTAGATAGGATACATGGCTAATTGAGCAACTATATAAAAGTGAAAACTGAATTTCACACTAGCCCAGCCTCTTTAAAATGTTCTTGTCCTTACAATATAGAATTGAAAATAGTTCAATAATTCTTATGTAGTCTTGTATAGTTTGCCTGAAACTTTTCTATTGAGGAATTACACTTATAATGAAAAAGTATACATAGGCCCTGGGGTACCTGACTTAATATCATCTCAGCTTAATCCACATGTGGCAGAAGGAAAAATGCATTTCTATTCCTGAGCAAATGCTTTGATCAATCTACATTAGCTTTACATTTTACTTATATTGAACTTTTCTTTCAGTTATGAACCAGAATTGTTTCCTGGTTTAATCTACAGAATGATCAAACCAAGAATTGTACTGCTCATATTTGTTTCTGGAAAAGTAGTTTTAACTGGTAAGCTGTATTTGAAATTACTGCACTGACTGTAGCAAACTGAAAGATACCCGAGAAAGATTTCAAATAGCTAATTAACAAATACAAATATATTAATGCATTGGTTTGTGCCTTTTTGTATTTTATTATAATCTACTATTTGCATTTTTTGCCAAATATTTTTATTTGTTTTGTAGTGTTAACATGTTGCAGCAATTAAATGTGTTAATGTGCCTTTAAAGACCACTCAGAAAATTCAGTTGGTACAAAATACAGCCATGTCACATGCTAACTGGTACTGGATGCAATGAACATACTACTCCTGTGCTACAGGCCCAGCCTTGGCTGCCTGTAAATTTCCAGGTGCAATTTAGAACGCAAGCTTTGTCTGATGAAATCCTATATGGCTTGGTGCTGCAGGACCTGTAGGATTGATTGTTTCTTTCAACAGAATACAATTGTTGATAGCTCCCCGCTGCCATGGAATTGAGGAGATGCTTTTCTGTTATGGCTTCTGTTTTGTGGAATAGATATGCACCATCCAGTGGCCTTCGGGAAGCAGGTTAAAAACTCTTTCAGCGGTTTTTGAACTCGCGCCCTAGGAATTGTTCATATATTGCTCCAGTTTAAAATAAAAGTTAAGTATTGTTTTATCACCAGATAGTAATGATGAGGGCATGGGTTACTGCCAAAGGTCCTCCTATGGAGTCCAGATTAAGACTCCCAACTTGTTTTACCAGCTGAGCAAAAGCTCTTATGAATTCGGTGCATTGATTTGAATTGTGAGCAATGTCCACATACAATTTGTTAATGCTTTCTTAAGAAAATTAGAAAGCTAATGATATTGGTAGCCACAGAATCTCTGTACATAGTGGTTAAATATACTCTTTCTTTTTAGGTGCAAAAGTCAGAGGTGAAATTTATGAAGCATTTGAAAATATTTATCCTATTTTGAAAGGATTCAGAAAAACGACGTAACAGTTCTTTGTGCTTATTCATGAAGCTGGAGCACATTTTTAAAGGTATTGATTATGGCACAGCAGTAACACACATATCAGGACTTGGAATATTTTCCCAGATAGTGCCTCTTTCCCTGTTTTTCACGGGAAGGGAACATGTAACTGTGTGTTTCGTCTGCACTAAGTTACTGTGCATTGCTTCACCATGTTCTCACAAAAGAAAAACTGAGCTTATTTATATTTCTGGCTCTTAAAATGGCTAATTTTAAAAATCTGAGTCTTATGCTGACAAGCTGGCTAAACTGTATTATCCAACATTTAAAACTCTGGAGTTACTTAACAGTATTCTTTCAACCGTGGATTTTATAATGAGAAACGTTAATTTTATGCTTTTAGACCTACTTCCACATTCCTTACATTTCCAGTATTCAGCAGGACAGAAATTTTGCTGGTGAAGACAGATGCTGTATATATTTCTGATTTGTGAAGCAATTCTAAATGTATAATTACTTGACAAATTTGAATGGTAAAATTTGTGGTCAATTTTTGCTTTTGCTGTTTTAATGTGCTAATTGCATGCATATAGCTAAAATAACTTGATTTTTATAAGATTTTTATTAACAATCCAGTATTAAACTAATGTTTTGCCATTTCAGTTATTTTTGTGTTGTTTCTTAGTGGTGTCTTACTTTGAGGTCCTTATCTCCAAGAGGACTTACAGCTACAGTTTAACATTTTCCTTCTAGTATTAAGAGGAAGAATGTGTTAAGGATAGAAATAGCTTTGTTTCCAATTGTTTTTTTCCACTATCAGAAAAAAAGAACATGGAGCAGACCAGGTGCTATACTAGAAGGGAACATGAATTCTGTACATCCAAAACCCTGTCAACTTATCCCACCCATACTACTGTATTCCTATTAGGTTGGGGTAGAGGGATTTATACATATTTAAGTACCAAAGAAAAAAAGTATTTCTTCCTCACCCCTCTCCTATAAAGCAAGTAGGTGAGTTTCAAATATAATTTCTCTTCAAATTCCTTCCTTCCTTCCTTCCCTTCCAACTATGGTCAATTCCTGTAGAAGAGGTTGAACCATTCAGTACCAAAATGACAAGACTTTTATCTCGATTTTATTTTTAGTGTGAATTGATAATTTCAGTGAGTGATTTCAGACCACAGCCAATGAAAGGACGGGACGTACTTTATTCAGAAATATACATAGCTTATTTTCAATTATTATTGAATTATATTGTAAATTATCAGGGAAACTTTGAACTCAGAAGTAAAGCTTCCTGTCTATTTGTACTTCAACTCTCATCCCCATTGGTTTATTTCCACTGCAACAACAAATATCCATTATTCATTTTGTGACTTGTCAGCTATAAGCCAACCAATTACTTAATGGAAATAACCTTTTCCAACAGGATGAATGTGAAAATTCTAGACTCTTGAATGAGTGAATGTCTTTCAGATATGAACAGCATATTCCAGCCAACATACTGAAGAGTATTATTTTAAAAAATTGCTGTTTGCCTTTTTACTAACCTGTATGTTTCAAAAATGCTAATCTTTTATTTCCATTTCTTATCAAAGAAACTAAAGAATCGGTTCCTGGATGGGATGATCCCACTATAGTGTTCCATAGTTATATAATGAAATAAACACTGGATTCCATATTTCTAATTTCATTCCATTGTCAAAGCTTTCCTGGTTGATTAAATTATACTGTATTTCAAAGTAATTAGTTCTTTGAATCAGACTATATTACCATTACTTACATTCTACTTCAGGATATAAATCATTCCTAAGGTAGCATCCAAAATGAGCATAATGAAAAATAAGTTATGAGGATCTCTCCCACAAAACAACCAATGGTGATAGTTATGGGACAGGAACAAATTCTCCTAAAGCAAATTCTGAGAGGCTCTTAAGATCTTTCACTAAGGGTGGCAGTGGGAATGCTCTCAGGAATGAGCGGAAGAAAATAAACATTGGAAACAACAATTCATTTACCACATAATTATTATCGTGAATCTATCACATCATGGCTTATCATTTGATTTTTTTTTCACTTCAAAGTTCCACTAAAATAATCAACTTTCTAGTCTCATGGCAATCATTGTTACCAACTTGAACATAAAAGGTGATAAAATTTTATGATTCAGTAGAAATTATCTCACAGCCTAAGCTATGCATAAATTAAACAGAATTGGAAATGTCCTGCTTCCAGATGAACTCTTCAGCATAGTGGTTTCCTAGATCACAATTCACAGCACATGTGTAGATAGCCAATGTTCCCCAATCAATGCTTTCTCCAAGACTGTCGACATTTAAGTGAGCTAGAAGCTGTGGCATCACCTAAACAGACAAAATATTTTATGTGAGTTTTTAAAACTGTGGTCAAATCACTTCATAATCAGAAAGCTCAGTATATTATTATATTACTAATTTTTTAAAACATGCAAGAGAAAAGTAAGCAAACAGAGAAATTATGTTAAAAACAGCTTTATGGCCTTTTATGTGCAGTCTTGCCAAACATCCATACCTGGAATTCAAATATTCTTTTACTACCACACTGACAGCTGGGAATATCTGTGTCCTGAGGAATATTTAATCCTGAAATCCAGATGGGCCCTTCTCCATACCTGCAGTATCTGATAACCTGAAATTCAAAACCCAGAGCTGAGAAAATAATATTTAATGATTCTTCTCTCTTTCAATTGACAGAAGTATCCTTTATTAAATGCCCATTTCTATGTATTATGTGATTACTAAAGGTGCAGGATTGTATGAAGCATGTTTCCACTAAAGTGATTATCATCTCAGTAGTTTTTCCCCAAACCTGTTCTAGTTTCTAAGCCATTGTAAAGGATTAATAAGCACATCACCATCTTGCATTCTACCCTTCTATGTGCATGGCTAAACAATCATGTGATTATGGAGCATCTGCTATTATCTATAAGAGCCTTACTTTGAAACAAAGGCTTTTTAGATTTCAGATTCCAATTTCAGCAAATGGAAATGACAACCAATCCAAGAGTGCATGATTCACATGACTTCCTTTCTTGGTTAAGAGATAGTTGAATGATGAAGCATAGTATGCAAACATTTGTTAACTTTACCATTAATTTAGCATGTTGTGAATATGGCCTTTGTTTAATTAGTATTTCCATGCAGAACGGTACTAAAGGCTCAATGTTTAATTAGTATTTCCATGCAGAACGGTACTAAAGGCTCAATTCCCAACATCCAACTCTTAACTTTGATTTAGTTTGTTGCTAGTCTCCATCGAAACATTTTGGCAGCACAAAATAGAAAATGAATTCAAAGTGACAAAATTCTGGGCTGGATTATTCATATCCCATTCACATAGTAATAAATCAGTATAAAGCATTAGTGGACATGAATAATACATTTAAAATACCTGTTCTGGTTCGAAAGATATTCTTTCTTTGAATATTTGAAAAATTCTATCTTCCTGAGTTTCATGTTTTGCCATCATCTCCAAGGACATCTCCTCTAATAATTCAGAAGCTTCATCTGGGGGAAAAAAGCATGAAGTGTTTGTGTTGTAATGCTTAAATATTGTAAAAGATGGTTTTGGTTCAGTCTCTCAGGGATGAGTAAGTATTCATGAAATTTGATCTTTAAAAACCTATCAACAATGAAAAAAATATTGTGTCCATCTCAGAAGGTTGCAAAAAAAAGAGGAGAGAATGAGATCTGCATTGTGCAGAGCAAGACTGCAAATTGATGTTCAAGAGTTTCCTGTTCATCTGAACTGGGATAGGAGAATTTGGTGGTACTTTTTAAAACCAATGCTAAATCCATCTTACAGTTTCTGTTACAGTAGCATATACTTTCAATGTCAAAATGAGAGGAAAATGAATCAGATGTTTTAACATACACTCCAAAACAGTTCCGACACAACATACTTATATGTCTGAGGCTAACTCTTACTTTTAAGCAAAGTCTAAGTAAAAAATTTTTTTGGAAAAAAGCTCTGTCATTGGGAAGCTGAAAGGCAGATCTATATATTCTCTAAGATATACTTCAATTTAAAATATTTTTTTAAACAGCATTGAAACATGGACTCATTTATATTTCTTACTAGATTACCTGTTGTTGTGTCATTTTTGTCTAAATCTTCCTGCTCTGTGTCATTGACAGCAACAGAATCCAACTCCTCATGTTCTCTTACAATTTCATACTCAGGGAACAGAAATTTATGATCTGGAATTACATCTTCTATAAAACAAGAAGTCAGTATCTTCATTTATTTTCTCCTAGATTTTATTATATTCACTTATCAGAGAGTGGAGAAAAGGCAGGAATTTCCAACCCCCATTCTATATTTTCAATTGTATTGACTGTATACTATACTTTAACTGTACAGATACAGCCTTAAAAAAAATTCAAATGGAAATTTTCACATATCTATTCCACTCCCTCTCTCAGCTATTTTTTGTGCTTTCACTTACAGGCTCACTTGTATCCCACGGAATAAGTTGATTCTAGCATGTTTGTCAAGTTGCCATTGTTGGCATCTAACCTGTTCTCTAAAAATGTCAATCTTTTCCACCAAATTGTTTCTCAATTCTCTGAGTCCTGCTGTTAGGTCTCCTCCTCTCTGACATGTGCAGAATGGTCAGTCCACACCATGTCCAATATCCTCCTCCTCTATTCAACCCTTCTGCTCTTTTATATGGTTAGAATTAGGAGATGTATGTTTTAATTAAGCATGATGTTTGTTGGTGCCTGTGGTGGTGGTAGGAAATCCTTTAACTTTGAGTTCATTGCGTTATTCCATATCCATCAGGGCAACTCTTCCTGACACAAATATGCCTTTGTACAAAAAATCTTAAAATCACTAGATAGCAAATGTGGATTACATTCAGAACTGTGCTAAGCCAAATGTGGTTATTTGCCTTTGACATGGTATATATGACCCTTGTACTTTAAAAATGACTTCTGACCTAGAATGATGTGTGAGGCAAGTCCAGAGAGCCAAATCAAAGCCCCATCAAATACATATTTAATTCAACAATGGATTTATGTTTTAAAGAATGAAGATTCTTCCAAAAAGCTCCAAAGCAAACCACCATTTTGGCTAAACCTCCCAAATGAACAACCAAAGGGCATAATTGGGGCAGCAGCAAATAGGACCCTATAGCATGGCAGGGCCAACTGGAGTTAGCAAAAATGCTATTTTTACTTTTTTTTTAAAAAATAAACATATTAAACAAACTAATATTTATAAAACCACCAGCTAAGCCATTAGCTATGCACATAGATTACTGGATTCCTTTTTTCCACAAAGTCTTTTTTTAAAAAGAACATGATGCTTTTTCTAAGAAAGATACTACCAGAGAACATTAAAAGGACAATGCCATATAAAATTATTAATCACTTCCAATAATTTAGCACTACTAACAGAAAATAAACTCTCTTATAATTAGAGTGCTAATGCACACAAATCAAAGGACCATATCTTCCAACATACATTCTTATATTTATTATATTCTATAATATTTTGGTTCACTCTTACAGTTCAAGGGTATTTCTGACTACCTACCAGGCTGCAAACATGATACCTTATGTCCTGCTTTCCAATCTTTGATCTGATGGTCTTTGCTACAATAATGAGCCTTATGACATTTGGAACATGTGCTGGGTCCCAAGCAACCACAAACTCTGCAAAGCATAGCTCCGCATTTTAGCTGCAGATTCACAGAATGTAACTCTTCCAAAGGTGGCTCTTCAGGTGGTGGATTATAAGAGTAAGTATCATTCTTTCTTGGAAGCTGATTCCTAAAAACTTAAAAAAGAAAAAAAAATATCTAACAAAAATAAGCACAACATACTACTCTTATGTAATTCTAGTTTAGTCTGCCCACAATGTGCCAAAATAATACATGGGGATGCCAGGGAATTAACCTTTGTGCATTCAAAGCCCATTTAATTCTTGAAGGCCCTATAGAAAAAAATGTCAAGAATATAGAATAATAGAATAGGCAGCATATCAATGAAATGTTTTGCCACACTAATAGTATATTTCATTCACTTTCTTGCTACATTTTTACATAGTAGCAAGTGCTTTGTGCTGCCCTGAAACTTCTCCCTGCCTCCTGTCGTCTTCTGATCAAAGCCAGAATCATCTTCAATACATCCTTTTGGCAAGGCCATACAGAAGTCGAGATGTGTAGCATGGCTAGTGAACACCTAGGAAGAGCCAACTGAATGAGGGAAGCTGTGCGTTCTTTGAAGGGCTGGCCAAACTTTTTCGGTAAACAATCCAGAGGAAACAGGTTGTGGATGCTCCACTGCTTCAGAAAGCTTGGGCAGCTCACAGACCATGTGATCATGTTCCTTTATGAAGTTGTTGCTAGGTGGCACTTCAACGAACTCCTTTAAAACTTTGCAGAGACATATCAACTGCTCTTTTTTGCTGTTTCAGATGTTCAATATCTGAACCAAGACATACTTTCACACAATTATTTAAAGTATTTATATATTGGTATCTACAGTGTAGTTAGTACATGTTAGGAATGATAATCACCTAACAGTTGGGTTGGGAATATATAAACCAGGATAATCATTTAATACTGTTGTATCTTTAAGAGAATGTCCTAATTGTGATTGGCTGAGGTTCCTCCAACGGCCATAAGATGGAGCCAGAAACCTGGTTTCCTCTCTTCTTGCATTTCCCTATTGCCTTTTGCCTGATCGTTATTCTGCTTGGATTGCGGTGAGTCTTGCAAACTGTTAGCAAACTCCATTTACTGAACTTTGTTTATGATACTGGACTTCGTTTTTGGATTATCCCTGGACTGATTGTATTGAATACTAACTGCTTTTACCGTGTATGAATTGGATTGTTTGTTGGACTTTGTTTACCTATTTACAGGAAGTAAAACTTACATTTTACTATTCAGTGTATCTGTGTGCTGGTTGTGTGTTATTAATCACCACTCTCGCTATGTTTCCCTGGTTGTGTGTTATTAATCACCACTCTCACTATGTTTCCCTATGCTTCCCTCATTCTCCTAATAGGGAATACTTCAACAGTACAAGGCAACAGTTTTATAGGTGCTTAACTTTTAGTATCTTGAATTGTGTTCTGTTCCAGACAATTCACTTCTGGAAAGGCAGGCTCTGGGAGAAAAATCAATGATTCAGGGTGCTTAGGAATCACCTCTGCAATGGGATGGGCCCATTTCTATAAACCTGAATTCATAAATGTTTATTAATTAACCTCAAAAGAGATCATGATAACCCACTGGTGCACCTGAGGAGCTGCAGTAGCCTCCTTTAATTTGCTCATATTGACCTAAATCAATAGTCTATAGTGGAGTTCAGGAAAAAAGCCATATTTTATTAGAAAAATGGGCTATAATTGGGTGGTACAAATGCTTTGCGTATAAAAGGTCCGCTATTAATCTCCAAGCACAGAAAGAGTGAGTCCCCAACTTGTGGGTGCTCCATCAATGGAGGTTTCTAAGAAGAGGTTGAATTGCCACCTGTCTGAAATGGAATAGGGCCATAGGATCTCCTACTTGAGCTACAAGATGGATGAAGGTAGAAGATGTAAGTTGGACTAGAAGACCTCCAAGGTCCCATCCAACTCTGTTATTCTGTACAGTATTCTGAGAAGTGGCTTATCAAAACAGGTCTTTTTGCATCCTGAAACCTTAAATAACTTGATTTTATTATAAACTGGGTAAAACCAGGCTCAACAGCAGTAACTATGAGAGGGATCTTGGAGTCTTGGTGGACAACCAGCTAAATATGAGCCAGCAGTGTGCAGCTGCCGCCAAAGAAGCTTGATGCAATCCTAAATTGTATTAACAGAGGGGTACAATCGAGATCAAATGAGGTAGTAATACCACTCTATAAAGACTTAGTAAGACACACCTAGAGTACAGCATCCAGTTTTGCTCACCACACTACAAAAAAGATGTTGGGACTCTAGAAAAAGTGCAGGGAAGAGCAACCAGGATGATTAGGGGACTGAGACTAAAACATATGAGGAACTGGGTTTGGCTGGTCTGGTGAAGAGAAGGACCAGGGCAGACATGATAGCGGTCTTCCAATATCTGAGGGGCTGCCACAGAGACGAAAAAGGGCCAAGCTATTCTCCAAAGCACCTGTAGGCCAGGCAAGGAATAATGGATGGAAACTGAACAAGGAGAGATTTTAACTTGGAAATGAGGAGAAACTTTCTGACAGGGAGAACAATCCACCAAGGGAACAGAAGTTGCCCTCGGAAGTTGTGGGAGCGCCGTCACTTGAGACCTTCGAGAAGAGATTGGACTGCCATTTGCCNGGGGGGGGGGGGGGGGGGGGGGGGGGGGGGGGGGGGGGGGGGGGGGGTTGGACTAGATGACCTACAAGGTCCCTTTCAACTCTGATTATCTGTTATTACCACCTCTTTACAAGCCACTCCCGCAGACGGGCAGCTGTTTCCTCCTCAGGAGGCAGCCTGCTGCACGCTCCCTGGGGGTGTTTTAAGTGAACAAGCAGGTGCTTCGGCGACACGCGCGCGCACATCCGCCTGCGCGTGGAACCGCTCGAGCCGCCGCCGCGGCGCCCCCCCCCCCC
>BHFT01019435.1:21894-58950 GCA_004320025.1 Laticauda laticaudata
CCCCCCCCCCCCCCGGTTCTTTCTCTCGCGGGACTTTTGCAAAGGACGCTCCCCCCTTTCCCCCCCCACCCCACCCACGTGCAGCGACCTCTCACCTCTCAGGCTGCCCGGGGCTGGGCCGGCGGGGCGGTAGCAGGAAGGCCGGCGGCAGCCGAAGAGGAAGAGGCTCCTGTGGAAGGCCTCGGGACGCTCTTGCACCGGCGCGTAGAGCTGCAAGAGGAAGGCGCACGGCTGGCCGCACACGCCGCACCGCAGCTCGGAGGGCCCCGGCAAGCCGGCCTCGCCCAGCCAAGCCGGCCTGCCGCCGACCTTGCAAGGGAACTGGTCACTGCGCAGCCGCCAAGGTGCCGCTTCTTCCACAAAGCCCAACTCGACCTGTGGCGAGCACATTTCCTTTTCCTTTTTGAAGCAATCGGAGGCCCCCAGAGAGCGGCGGAAGATGTCAGCAGCCGGGCGTGTTTGCGGCGAGAGGAGCGAGCGGCTCTAGCGGGGCGGTGGCTTCTTTGTCCCGTCCCGTTCCCGCTGCGCTTCGCAGGGATTCCCCCGCCCCCCGCCCCGATCCCCGTTCAGCACATAGCAAGTGCGGACAACGAGGACAATTTTACCACCCGTGGACTTCAACTCCCAGAATTCCTGAGCCAGCAGGGCTTGGCCCAGGGATTCTGGGACTTGAAGTCCACGGGTCGTCAAGTTGCCTTGGAATATCAAGGCAGGCTCTGGACGAAGGAGCAGTTAGTTCCCAAATCAAGCCTGAAGGCACGAGAGCGCGTCCCGTAGGTCGGAATCGCGCAATCCGCTCGATCAGGGACTTTGGCTTTTCTGATGCTCTTTTCCAACTCGGGTAGATCAGCAGATTTTGGAGGGGAAAGGAAGACGGTCGTCTTCCCGCTGCGAGAGCCAACGGCTCTTCTGTTCATGCAGAGTGGATTCTTGCTGTGTCTTGAGCAGAGGTCCCCAAACTTGGCAACTTGGAAGACTTGTGGACTTCAACTCCCAGAACTCCTCAGCCGTCTCCCTCTCTCTCTCTGTGTGTGTGTGTGTATATATATGAGAGAAACCAGCAAATACCATGCATATACAATGACGTGGGAAAATACGCAAACAAAACTGAACAAGCATACATGTAAGTACCCGCGAAAACTGTATGTATGTGTGTGTGTATATATATATATATATTATATATATTATACATATATGTATGTATATATGAGAGAACCAGCAAATACCACCTCTACTTACATGTATGCTGTTCGGCTTCCTTCGGGTATTATCCCACCTCATTGTAGTTGTGCTTTTAAAGTTGTAGCAACGTTTCGGCAGAATCTCATCTGCCATCATCAGAGCTTCTGTATTGAGTTCGTCTTGAGTCAGGCTATTACAGCCATTTCTGTTTTAAATTTGGGGCTAGCCTACTGCTGTGCCAGGATGGTTTTTTCTTCATCCTGATTGGTTGGAGTCTTGGTCTGTGTTTATTGGACTTGGAGTTTGCTGTGTTCTGCTTGACTGGTGTTTCTAATATCTTCTGTCTGTTTTGTGCTTTTTTTGTCTTGATTGGCTGGCAACATTGTGTTCCTGTATTGGAGGTTTTAGTGCAGGTTGCTCCGAGTAACATGACGGCTATTATATAGGAAAGCTAGGTTTCATCTGGTGCCTGTTGGGTGTGTTTGAGCTGGAGGTATCAAGAGGAGTCTGTTTGTGCCCAGGTGTTTGCTGGCTTGTGGTGTGAGATCTTCTATTTGAGAGTGCAGGCTTCAAATGATTGACAGTCTGCTGAATCATCTCTTCTATCATGCTTTCAGTCTTTTTTCAACTCTATGGCTTCTCTGATGATTCTGTGGCTGGTTTTCTATAGTGCGTAGGTTTTGGTGCCATTGAAGTTATGTTGTGACCTGTGGTTTTTGATGTGTTGGACTAGGGAGGAGGTGTGTTCCAGCTTTTTTACTGCATTTTTGTGTTCATCCAGGCGGGTACTTATTCTATTAAAAGAATAAATAGAAAAATAAGTACCCACCTGGATGAACACAAAAATGGAGTAAAAAAGCTGGAACACACTTTCTCACTTAAAACTATAATGACATGGGAAAATACCCGAACAAAGCTGAATACCATACATGTAAGTACCATGTGAAAACTTAAGATAGATATATGTGTGTGTGTGTGTGTGTATGAGAGAACCAGCAAATATCATACACACAAAAGTTTTGGTCTCCACATATCCCATTTTCTGCCCGTTCTGATCCCCACAGAGAAAACAGGGCCCGCAGAGGCCGAAAACAGGATGCAGAGGTCGAAAATGACGCACATGGTGACAGCAATAGGCGATGGCAATCCCTGATGCCTGAAACAACTGATCGTCTGAAGGCCGATCCTACAATCAGCTGCTTGTGCTAATCAGGTTGTGCTGAAGCTGACAAGGTTGTTTTCTGTTTGCTGCAAGGAGACAAATTGCTGGGAGGCAGAGGCAGATCCCCCCCCCTTGTTTTCCTCCCCAAAAGCTATGTGCATCTTATACTTCAGAGCATCTTATACTCTGAAAAATACGGTAAGTGTTTTAGGATACCTGTGGAGTTGATTTCCTGATCTGGCCTATATGGAGGCATTGACATACTGTATTTTTAATACATGACTTGTCCAAATTCTGTTCTGTAACACTGGAAAGCATATAAAATATATTGAAGAGGCAGGTTCTGTCAAAAGCACCCAAGACTGTGACACTAAAGCAGCAAGTGCATCCATAGAGATGCGCTGTAGCGGCAAGCTTTGCACGGTTACTATTACGACATAGCTTGTGTTATAACTCTGCCTCCACCTACACCTCCAAATCTACACAAAAGGATTTAAGAATTTGCAGGAGGCATGATGGCTCTGAGCAGAAATTAGTCAACAAGGGAGGACAGTTGATTGTGATCTGACCTACCATTGTGTTGGGTTCCACTTTCGAAACTGAACAGCAAAGAAAGAAAAAAAAATCCCATGCACATTTAAGACTGTGTACGACAACCGAGAACAGCAAATAGCACACATTTCTCCTGTGTTAGTTTTTAATATTCCAAGAATTGCAAATACCACCTTTTTAAAAATCAGTTACGTCATTAACATTTTGTGGGAATTAATTTCCATTGAACAGATTAATCTCTTCATAAATACAATGGCAATCATTTTTTTCTTTAAATATTGCTTTCAACGTTATATAACCTTAGCTTATTTTTTTTTCACAACCACAAAACAACCATATAAAAGCAATCTTCTTGTTATCATGACAAACATTTCAGATATTACTATTCAAATATTAATATCTGGATGAAAGAGGGAGTCAGGTGATATTTACTGCAGGGAACTTGAATGCACAAAGACTCTTAAGCATTAACGCCGATAAAGTTCATCAGGTGATGGTGTAAACAGTTTGGCTTCTGGAATTCTTCTCCACCATAGTGTAGCAAAAACATGTCAAGGTGGGAAGGGTATTTTGTAGTCTTCAATAATATTTTCCCCACTGCATGCCTCATTTCCAACCGGGCTCCACCATTAACAGTGTACATAAAGACAAGCCATTGTAGCCTTCTCCAATTAAAGCCTTGCAGTCATTGCGTTCCTAACAGGTATCCTAGATTCTATATGTATATAAAAAAGAAGGAATATAGTGTGCCAACAGTTTTGAGCAGAGAGAAAAAAAGATCTCAAGAATCATTCCAAAGCTTTTATAGAAATCGTGCACATTGTTAAGTATGCATCTGAGAGAGACAGAAATATTTAATAAACTGAAATTAATTGTCAGAAGTGGTGATATTTTAAATATCCATAAAAGTCACTGATTTCTATAGTCTGATAAAACAGGGAGTCACAAATAGTCATGAACAAATAAACCTTTTTCTAGGAGAATCTATTTTCTTTACTGTTATCTTTAACTGTTTCTGTTAATAATGGTAGAATTAATAACATCCACTGAAACCACAATAGAACTCCAATTCCATTTCATTACAACTAATGAAAACAGATTATTTTAATACTGTGCTTTGAGAAATGTAAAATTACTAAAAGATAATACCTTCTGCTTTCAGCTTTGAAAAACATAAGAGGCTTACATAAACTCGCTTACTCTATAGCAGGGGTGTCAAAACTTGTGGCCTCTGGGCCACATGCATCACGCGCTGGCCATGCCCACCCCCAGTTTAGCAAAGGGAAAATATCGTGTTGAGACAATAGGTTGTCACGACTTTGACACCCCTGCTCTATAGCAGGGGTCTCCAACCTTGGCAACTTTAAAACTTGTGGATTTCAACTCCCAGCTTTGCTGGCTGAAGAATTCTGGGAGTTGAAGTCTCCAAGTCTTAAAGTTGCCAAGGTTGGAGACCCTTGCTTTATAGGATCACATATTAATTCAAAGTGAACAGAGTATAACAAAAAGCTAACTTTTATTGAACCAGAAAGTATTAGTTCATGTAACTTAGTACTCTTCCTGTACTAATAGGAAGTGGATTTCCAAGATTTTATTTGGACGTTTTCCAGCTAAGACAAAAGTTTATAATTAAAAAAAAAAAAATTCATAGCATGTAAATCCTCCATAGCCATACAGACCTAAACTTTCCTCCAGAATTTCTAAAACTCTTGATCACTGCTAAGGTCATTATCATGTATTGATTGTTATCAATCATTACTATTATCAAGTCTATGAATTGTTTACCTGTTTTGTCATGGAAATCAAATAATATTGTAAAAATGGAATCATCAGTCCAAATTTTGAATTGCTATCAGTAGTCAATGTAGCCAGAGATGAAGTTTAGCCCACACAATTGTCTCTCTCAAGGAAAAGGCTAACTTTAGACTGATCTTAAATTTCCATGACAGACAGCCCCAGTTCCTTATTAGCTTGTGATTTGTCTATTTATTAGAATCAAAGCAATCCACCAGCCAAAGATGTACATACAGCATATGAAATCCATGTCTTAGCTCAAGCAGATGAAAATGTAGGCAGTGAAGTCCTCTGAGTCAACACACTGCTTTGACTATTATTATTTTTTATATAACAATTGTTGGCTTTACTAGTTTTAATAAATATTTTTCTCGCTAAAATCATTCCGAAAAGATAAACTGTTCCTTTGTCATTTAAGGATATTTCACAAGTCCCTACGTTCCTTAGGAGTTGTAGGTTGCTTTACAAAAAAGTACTACAAGAAGAAGCTTTGTCAATATGGATAATACATCTTACAATACCCAAAATGCCTCCTGCCACATTCAATCTGTAGCATGCCAGGCTACCATAGGAACCCATCAGA
The DNA here is from genome assembly GCA_004320025.1 of Laticauda laticaudata. Taxonomy (NCBI): domain Eukaryota; kingdom Metazoa; phylum Chordata; class Lepidosauria; order Squamata; family Elapidae; genus Laticauda; species Laticauda laticaudata. Next base: position 27,168 of record BHFT01019435.1, read on the forward strand.
GAAAGACATTACCCTGCTTTCTGCCACAAGCTTGACAAATGGCAGTAGTAGGTTTATTACATTTTAAAAAACCCAGCACAAATAGAGCAAATAAGCCATTTGATGACATTTCCCCACCCAGTTTCTTTATAATTTGGTATCTCCTGCTGTATCCATTTTCAAATCATATTAAAACACGACATTCTAACTTGCAATGTTTTTTTTTTCATCAATGGCAAAACAACAGTTTAAAAATCTAGACATAATAGTATATCACCAAAATTAGTTTAGGTCATAGTTCCCATTTTCAGGCTCCTATATATCAATTATGCAGATTTACTTATCAGATCTTAAAATATAACCATCCCAAATAACAGGAACAAAGAAGGTTTTGTTTTGAGATAAAATTCCACCCAGCATTTAATTGCCAGGAAAAAAAAAACCAGGAAGGACAAACTAATGTAAGAATGTGAATAAAAAAGGTCTGTGGCTATACACAGGTAAGAATGCTGGACATTGGCAATTGCCAACATGGTGTTCCACCCTAATTTATGGGAATGGCATGATAACAATTCGGTAAAAACTGGTTTTATTTACAAGGCATAAAATGAACAATCTATATAAACAGAGTGATGCAATGAAAAACAGGAAGATTTATTATTTATTCAGATACACACTTACCAAACATTCCTGCCGTCTTAGCCAGGGACTCGTTGTTTACTCTGTAAGTGAATCCATCAACCCTGAGGTGGAGGTGAGAAGGGAAAGAGGAAGAATTTGAATGAGGTTCTGTAATACCCAATCTTTATTGGGGGGAAAAGGATTATGAAGTCTCTATTCTGAGCATGTAACATTAAAATTATTAATCATGTCAACAGTGCAAAAATTTTCAGACATTAAATGCTGAAGTTTCTCATTTAGCACATTGATCTAGCTGGCAATGCTTCTTATTGTTTGAAACTTAGACCTTTATTGTCTTTTTAAAAGAGAAGTAACAACCATATCTGTTCATTTTAATCTGGGGGAAAGTGTTAATTTATTACCTAAAAAAACAAATAGTACATAAAACATCCTCTGAACTATTTTATAATGTCATCAGAATTCCTGCCATACTTATTGATATGGTTCAGGTCAAGTATTCATGTTGTCATTAGTTTTAACAATGCAGAATGATTAAATCAATATGTTTTATTTATTAAATACATTTTATTTATTTATTAAATGTTTATGCCTCCCATTTTCCCTATGAAGTGGTTCTGGGCAGCTTACAAATTATAAAGACCATACATTAGAGACTTTGAAGAGCAACAGATTTTATTATAAGGCATACACTAATGCCATATAATAACATTTATTCGTCTTAAAAATGAAATGTTTTATGTTACCATAGTTCAGAGATCTCCAAACTTGGCAACTTTAAGACTTGTGGACTTCAATTCCCAGAATTGCTGGCTGGAGAATTCTGGAAGTTGAAGTCCACAAGTCTTAAAGTTGCCAAGGTTGATGGCCCTTGCCATAGTTTAATATATTGGGGCTATTAATACTTGCTTCAGATATGCATTTAGCTACAATATTTTGTAAGTACAGCTGAGCCTGCAGAAGGTATTAAGCAATATTTGCTATCTGATTTAAGGGTTTGGAATACCTCATCTGTTGTGCAAGTCATTTTGATATTGCCTGTCAAGGCAATATGGCCCCAAAATCTACAGAGAATAAATAACACCAAGTCTCTGGATTTTGTCCTTTATGACATCATTATATATCTGTCAAATAATGGACATCTGATCTCATACTGTGAGTCATGCAGTACATATCTGAGTGTTTGCTCTGGCTTTCAAATTAGAGAGAGAGAAGAGAGTTTACTGTCCATGTCACATTTACTGACATGGAATTCCCAGATTCTCTACTACATCAAGTATTACAGATTGTGGAAGCAACAGTAGTGGTAGAGTTCACAAGAACTTTCCAGCAGCTCTCTTAAATATTTCAGTTTCCATCCAATTTATTAGATGTGCAATCATACTTATAGGTACAGGAACACTTGGTTCTACCTGTGCCTTCTCCTCCTACATACCTAAGTCACAAGAAGGTATATTCTTTTCGATGTTGCCATGGATTTGCCTTTAGGGCCAAAAATGGTTGTGTCTTTTTTTCCATGATACAAACCAGGCTATAGGACAATTGGCCAGGAGCAGAAGCCTCTCTTTACTGCAGTTTAAGATGAGGCGTAAATAGTGGTGGGATTCAAATTTTTTTACTACTGTGGGAGTGGCTTGGTGGCCATGACAGGGCAAGGATACTGTAAAATCTCCAGTCAGAGGTGGTATTTGCCAGTTCTCTGAACAACTTAAATTTTCCACTACTGGTTCTCCAGAACTGGTCAGAACCTGCTGAATAGCACCCCTGGGTGTAAACCCTTATTCACCCACATACTGGAGTTCTTTTATGTTTTGTATTTAGCACTGAACACTCTGTTGAATGGTAATAAAATTACACTCCTCCTGAATATTTTCTACTGTTAGGAGATTTATAGTAATTCAGCTTCTTCATTGAGTTCCAGATATATACTCACGTTTTCATTCTGTCCACCATGCCTAGTCGCACAAAAGCAGCCAAAGCATTTTTCTGCATATCAGAAGACAGGACCTCATAACACTGAGTACTCCCTAAACAGGAGGAATGGGGACAATGAAAAATGCTGCCCTTCTATTTAAGAGCTAAAATCAGTATATCATTGTAAATTCCAAATCCCACACCTGTCTCCAGAAGCTGGGAAGCAAGGCTTCTGACTCCAAATATAAAGTGCTTCTCAGTAAAGGCTTCACTTGTTTCACTGAAAAGGTATTTGCAGATTATCTAAGAAAAAACATTTAAACTGATGTTACATTGGTGTTACTAAGCACATCACAAAATAGCCACTGTTCTTTTTAGAGGAAGGTAGGCATACAACAAAACTGAAAATATTTCAGCTGAAAAATACTTCCCCATATTTGAAAGAGTTGAAGTTGGTAATTAAGAACTATTTTCAAAACAATATTCCCAGTAAAAATATATTTTTCTTACTTCTTTGAATGGAAATTTTCTCATACTATATACCTCAATCTGTTTCTGAAAATTTTACAAAGTACTTTGTAAACAAGAACTGGAACTGTCTGTGTCATGAGTTATATAAGGAAAAGTAATTAGCCAGAAAGAGCGATAGGAAGAGGCTTGGTAAGACTATTTCAATCTTTCTATTCAATATTCATTTCACTGCATCATGGATACACTCTAATCCTATAATAATGCTCAAATCTAAAATACCAGCTTAGTGAGGTGATGCAATCTTAAGGATGTGCGTGTTTCATTTTCCTTTGAATATATCTGTGCTAATCAATTAAAGCACATTGGTAATACTAAAGTTGCCTTGCCTAAATTAGAAAAATGGTGGTAGTGGAGGAAAGAGGTTATCATTCAATGAATCAACTTAAAATTTAACCTTTAAATCCCTAAACAGCTTCAAATATAGCCACAATAGGTCACATAGTGGCTCCCCGGTATTATTGGGAGTTAGGTAAGCTCCAAACCTAGACAGCAGTGCATGAAATTGTGAGAATTAAAGACTCAGCCATCTGAAAAGTAACAGAACTACCTGTTCTCATTTGAATATATTGTAAATCAAGGTCATCACTTGGAGCAGGGGTCCCGGGATTTGGAATATATTGTAAATCAAGGTCATCACTTGGAGCAGGGGTCCCGGGATTTGGAATATATTGTAAATCAAGGTCATCACTTGGAGCAGGGGTCCCGGGATTTGGAATATATTGTAAATCAAGGTCATCACTTGGAGCAGAGGTCTGGAATATATTGTAGGGGTCCTGGGGTTTGAATATATTGTAAATCAAGCTCATCACTTGGAGCAGCGGCCCCAGACCGGTACCGGTCCATGGATCATTTTGTACCGGGCCTCAAAGAATGAATAATTGTTATTAATATACATATATAAATATGTTTTTAGTAAAGAAATAGTAAAGAAGCCCTTTACTATTGGGGAAGAATTGATTTTGCCGGTCCTTGAAAAAGTGTTTCTGCATGAAACTGGTCCCTGGTACAAAAAAGGTTGGGGACCACTGACTTGGAGGCCCTTCTTCAGGTGCCTTGGCCATCATAAATTAGATAGAAGGAAAGGAAGTAAAAGGCCTTTTTCATGGCATTGCTCTCAATTCTTCCCCAGGGAAATTCATATTCTCTCCTAACTTACTGTAATTACTGGGCAAAGACCTCTTTACTTGCCAGATGTCTTAACCCAACGCTAGATATAATATTTGCATTTTATCACCAATTTTTTGGTTTGTTTATTTTTGTTTATTCGTAAAACTGCAATCTTTTTTTCAAGATGGACTTTGAGATTCCTTTTTATTTTTATGCTCAGAAAGCATATTTGTATTACAGACACAAAATTATTGGAATTAGGAGATAATATATTTTTAAGAGTTACAGACAGAAGCTCAGCACTGACATGTAATATTTATTATCACTCCCAACAACAAAGATGACGATTAGTGAAAAGAATGTTGAAAAACCCATACCTGATAACCTTCTACAAATGGCTTAAACATCACACTCAAGAAAGTAATTATTGTGTTTCCTTTCTCTGTGACAAAAATTTGCTGTGGTGTGTCTTGAATGGCTCCACATTTTGTAAGCAAGAAACAACCTTCTTCAAAATCCTAGAGATTAAATAAATCTCTGTTATTTTTTTTAGTGGCTGTAAACTTAAATGTATCATCTGTAATTTGTTCTAATGTCAACCAATATGCACAAAGAGTAAAAAAAACAAATCTACAGATCATGTTAACATCAGTATTTTTGATTAAAGTCCAAAGACATATGACAGCGACTACTGTACATTCTAACAGCACCTTAAAGATAAAATCTTTCCAGTTTGACACACAGCCCCATTTCTATACTCAGATTACACACTTTTTGAATAATTGTATACAACTACTGTACATTCTAACAGCACCTTAAATACAAATCAAACTCTTGTAGGCATGATTCGATATATTTTTATGAGGGAATAGAATTACAGCATTAAAAAAATTACCCCCCCAAACTCAACAATGCAATGTGTGTTTCGTATGACATGAAGAATTTATATTTGTTTGTTTGTTTGTTTTCCGGGCTTATAAATTACTCCAATTCCAATTGATTCTGGGCAACCTTCACAAACTGCATTAAAGGGACAATACATGTTCTAATAAAATAGCAGGAACATGAAATCATAAAAATGGCAATATATTGACTCTAATCTAATTTAACAACATAGAGATTCAATACAAAGACAAAACCTTCCAATCAGAATGAATATGAACTACTTTCCAAAGTGGGCTAACAACAAAAAGAGGAATAGTTCTCAACTCTTGCTGAGACTGTTTTATAGCCAATTATTTATACAGTAACCTTCAATCAGAACCATTGCATTACAACATTCTTCTTTCCCAGTTAACGCTGACTGAAGAATTATAAGCTGGAATGCACCTGACTTAATTGGAACAACCTGATTGTGAGGTGGGAATCAGCTCCAGAAAGGCAGGGACTCATATGCCCCACCCTTCCCAATACAATTTCAAGATAGTTCCTGAGGGCTTTCCCAGCAGCTTTGAATGATTGCAGATTATCAGTTCAGCAAACCATTGCTAATCTGACACAGGTCCATTTTAACCCAGAATATAACCAATGAAAGTAGTTCCCTTTAGCCAGCTGCAATTAAGAATATCCACAATTTAGGTTTGAATATGGTAGAAGATTAACTTTTCATTTCCTCCACATTTTCATTGATATGCTTTCTGTGTCCATTGCAATCATTATGTAAATAATCTGGATTTAAACCAGAGGTGGCCAACCTTTTTACGTGTAATTTTTGCAGTCCCCTCAAGGCAGAAAGGGTTTAGTTGGTAGCCTTTTTCTACTTGTTTTGGGGACAGGAGGAAGGTAAAGGAACAAAGTATGTACCCTAAACCTCATGGAAACTTAATCATCCTATTTTGTATGTTTATTTTTCTAAAAGTTGTGGAAAAGTCATATAGCTGAAAATCAACAGCGTGATCAAGGAATGCTCTGGAATCATGCTCATTATCAGATCACTGGTTCTCCCCCTCCCCATGCCTAAAAAAAAGGGGGGGGCACAGAACTTGAAATGAACTTGAGCATTTTGTGCCACTTTGAGGATTCTTGAAATATTATATTGAGGCAAGATGAAGTGCCTTTTCAACCTGAAGAGGCAGAGTAACTGAATTATACTACAATGTCCATAGCAAACAGTTGTGACTTGGCTTATGGAAGAGCAAAGTAAAGGACTGTTATGGCCCAGTAACCACACTTGGGAGAAAATATGGGATGAAGCAACCTCTCCTAAAAAAAAAAAAAAAGCAAACTAGTGGCTGTGCACATACTTTTCTTCCAGCCTATTCATTATGGTTTTCCTCTCGGTCAAAATGGGTATGAATTAAATGTGGCAAGGCCTCAAATCCAAGCAGTGGGCAGAGGAGGTAACACCCTAGGATAAGAGCAACTGTAGTGGAAATGTTATGAGGAAGTGAAAGCTCTCCGGATTTGGGACAAAAATGAAGAAAAAGAGCAGAGATTGTTACATGAGAAATTTAAAAAACTAGAAGATTACAGAGATGGTTGAAGGCATGGAGGAAGGAGCTCATGGGAGACAAGAATGTTATTCCACCCATTTAAAATGATCCTGAAAACTGATGACCTCTTGGTTCTTTTTTGTTTCCATTGTCTAATCTTTTAGATATTTTCCTATTTAAAACTATTATTATCAGTGGAACATTTAGGTTACCTGAAAAACACTCACTCATAATTGGATATCAATGTAAGCAAAAATAATTCGGGGATGACAAAAGTTTATTTAATGCAAAGAAAGTTTGAAATACTTTAAATATTGTTTACCAATGGATAATGATTTTTTTTTTGAGTGATTAAAATAAAGGAGAAAATATTTGGATGGTGGTTGCGAATTACAAAATGTTACCTTCAGAGTGTTTTGAGTCTGAAAGGTGCCCCATCTGTAGAACTTCTGGTTCAACTGAGAAACTAGAAACTCCTAGTGCTCTGGAAATGCTTTGAGCTTGAAATTCAGGATTTTTAAATTTGGATCAGCTTTGTTTCAAGCTCAAAATACTCAAAATAGGGGATTTTTTGTTTATATTTTGCTTTTTTGTTTTCATAGAAAATATCAAAAAGAAAAGTTTTTTAAAACAAACTCCCAGTGTAGAAAACTGTCCCTAGTCTTAATCTCAAATAAGTCGTGGCAAATTCCCTCAAATATTAAGAGCTCAAAACTTAACAGTTTACCTTCAGGGATATTCCAGGAAAGAAGATAAATTCTTCAGAAAAAACATCACGCCAGAATGAAAACTGGTTATAGACCTCCTCTGGAAAACATAATTGTTTTATGAGTAAGACCTTTCTTCAAATAATTTTGCTATTAAAAGATAAATGCAAAAGATACTATTTAATGTATAAACATACAGTCTAAACCATTGGTTGATAAATGAAAATGTGCACATTGTGGACATAATTTGGAAATGCATTCTGAAGCTTCTCTTGCATAAACCCACTGAAATGATTCAGAATTCCAGAGAAACAAGATGATTGTTCCAATGGCAAACAATAGAAATAACTTTTGTAGCTATCCACTGCCTTCAGCAAACAGTTGTTGCAGAAGTATGCATTGATGAATAAAGCCTGGAATCATGGCTATAGCTGCACAGAAATTACTCCAATTGAATCTACAAGGCTTAGAAATACTTCAGCCCAGAGTCCCAATTAGTCAGGCTATTGGAAGAGTACATGTGTGTAGAACATAAAACCCTATCAATGCTACCCTGAAGATTTTCAAACTTACCCAAATTTCACATTTTACTTATGCTACACTAATGTATGTGCATAATGGATGCTAAGGCTTGCTGAAATGTTTTACTGAACCCAATTTAATTGATACCATTTATTCACTTGCAGAATAAAGAGAACAAAAAGATGTCAGGAAAAAAACAGACAATTGTGTCTCACTGTGTGTCTCTACTATTGGAATTAATACCACCGGCACATTTATTTGCCCCTCTTCCTGAAAATCTCCCATCTGTTACCGAGGTTGTAAGAGACCCACCAAAGATGATCTAAGGTGAAAGACAAGATTTGCTCAGAAAGTAACTTGCCTTGCATGAGCTCAATTCTATTTACAAAGTGTTGATTAGCTCATAGGCTTAAAACCTAGCCCAAGGAAGATTTCTATCTGAAAAAGCTTCTTTCTAGCTATTCACAAAACATGTTTATCTGTGTGCACCTGTATCCTCTCCATGTGCTGAGTTCTTGGGCCTAGGGACAGTACTAAAATTCAATGTTTGTCTACTTAATGACTTATGCAATTGAGCCACGGGTTTTATCTGTGATTTAGATTATCAGCTTTGTAATAAAAATAGAGAAGTGAAAATTACCTTTTCGGGAACTGTGTGTGATTTGCAATGCAATTGATACAAGAGCTGGTCGCACAAAGACATTAAGCAACTGATTCCTATAGGAACCACACAGGAGGCTGGAGAAGGCGCGCCTAAACACAGGGTCCTCTGTAGTAACAAATCCCATTTCTTTGTTGTTGATGATCACTTGCCCATTGACCAAGCTGGCAATGTTGGAATGCAGCATCAAGGCAGATTTTACAGCTTTGCTGGCACAAAGATTATCTAACAACAATAGCAACAATAAACATATGCAAAGGAATATCGGCAGCTACAATTATATGCTTTTAGCTCTCTGCTTTACTATGAAAATAAATTGGTGGGGGGGGGAAGAAGTGTCTAGTAATTAATGTATTTTCACAATAGCCAGTCTTGGCATTCAGAATGGACTGAGCCTTTCTGAGCATTTGGGGAAAGTTCGGGGAGAGGGGGGAAAATCTTTTTGAAAAAAAAATGTCCAAAAGACTTAGCTTCGAGGAGTTACTCTGTTGTTATTACCCTCTAAAAAAAATTCCTAAACTTACCAAAGAATGAAGAAATAAAGGGAAAACAGCAGCCAAGACTTCTGGCTAAAGATTTTTGCCTCAAGTTTCAAAACTTTAAAAGTGAGGATTTATCCAAAACAAATATATTCTTTGCTGTTGCTGGCACATTAGGGAATGACATTTTCAGCTGAAGTGGTCTATGTGCAAGGGGTTTTTTTATTTGCTTGTTTTTTGTTTAAAGAAAAGCTTCCCAGGCTTTATGTTAGTTAATACTAGAACATTTTGGAAACAAAATCTTGTGAAATCTACAAAAGTGCAAGGAGGAAAATCAAACATAGCACAAAAACCTCTAACAAACAGAAGCAAAACTGGAAAGAATCACCACATTTTTGTACATGGGAGAAAGATATCTGAACTGGGAACTTGCTCATAAAGTAATCATAATTTCCACTTACCACCCCAAACAATTAGCAGTATACAACGGTATTCTATTTCCTGCCCTCAGCAGCAGCTAACAAAAATATCTACAGTATTGTATGGGAAACTAGTGAAAAAGAACAAAAAATCCCTGATGCGATTAAGCATCAGGAAAAAACAGGACTTGAGGAAGATTTGTCCTCTTCCCCAAATAATATTAATTCTGACTTTTGTGACCTTATTGTAATGATAAACTAGAATGGGCTTATGGGCAGGCAAGGGTTTTGCTTAAGTTTGCTAGAACACTTTTTTAAAAAAATGAATTATAAAACATTTTAAAAAAATAATTTATGTGTCTTCTATTTTTAAATGATAAAATTTTAATGCATAATTGAAAGTCAAATCAGCTCCTAAACAAGGGTTGGATAAATTCATCAAATCTTATCTCTATTGGGATTTTCACTAGGACATAACTGAATTTTGGTGCAGTGGTTAGGTGCCAGATTAGAAACTAGGAGACCATGAGTTCTAGTTCCTTTTAGGCACAGAAACTCTGTGGGTGACTTTTCTCCTTTTCTCTCAGCTCAGCTCACTTCATGGTCACCTCACCTCAGCTCACCTCACCCATTATTGTGGGGAAAATAAGAGGAGGGTACATGATGAACACTGCCTCGAATTGTGCCAGATAAAAATAGGATTTAAATCTATTTTTTTAAAAAAAAATTCCTTATTCTCCATGATAATCAGACAATGATAAAACTTTTAGCATTCCAAGAAATATTCTTCAGCAGTAATTCTAGTATTTGCTTATCCTAAAATAAAAGCAAAGAATATTACAAACAATACTGCTTCCAGAAAAGGAAAGGATGTACAAGTGTACTTGCATACCAGGCCAGTCTAGGAATCCTCCAAATAGCTGAGTTAAATTTTTCAACCAAAGTGTCTTTTCCACCAGAAGTTCAAAATCTATAGCTGGTAAATTCTGGAGCAAGATAGTACAAATCAACATCCATGGATTCAGTACCATGTTTTCTATTTGTAAGAGCTCTATTTGATAGGCTACATCAGTGACAAATTTCTGTATTTCTTCAGATGGCTTTTGGGGAATGTGCCTAAAAAGAAAATGAGCAATGAGCAAAAACACTTAATGGTTATCTTGCAATCCCTTTTCAGCTTTAACTGAAGCATAGAAAAGTCCTTGGTTGGTTTTTTTTTACAAAGAATCTTTCAGCCCCTCTAAAACAACTCATCTTTTAATAAAGCCTTTTCCAAGTTTCTACTACACACACACACACACACACAAAAGCCCTCTTACATTCTAGTTATCCAATGATTTCAGAATGCAACAAAACAGAACTACTGATCTGGTTAGAGACATCTGAACAATCACTAGAAGCAAATGAAGAGAAAAGAGTTTCTCTGCCTTGCTATTTAATGGTTATTTTTTCAGATAATATTAGAGCTCTATGAAACACAGATACCAAAGCCATTTTCCCCTTGCGAGCTATTAAAAATACTCAACCATGAAATGTATACCTTGGAAGTAAATTAAATGGATATTTATTCATTCTTCCAGCTTCCAATGTTCTGAGTGATACAGGCTGCCCAAAATGCACATGTATATTTCCAAAATCTTCATTCAGAATTTTTCTAGCTTTCAAGAGTCCCTAAGGAATAGAAATGAAATGAAAATAAATGTAACATAGATACTTACAATTTTGAAAATTTTACACAGGAGCCCATTTCACAAATGTGATTCTGGACAATGTACAATAAAAGCAAAACAATAAAAAAGTATCTTAAAATAGCCATAAAAAAGCAAGAAATAGGCATATGAGCAGAACCACAGAAGAGTGTTTAAAAACCCATACATAATAAAGTTATCTTGCAGCCTCCACCCCACCCCATTCCCAAAGATCCCCAGGCCTGCTAAAAAAAGCATATTCTAAAATGGGAGTTTCCAACCTTGGCAACTTTAAGACTTGTGGACTTCAACTCCCAGAGTTCCTCAGCCAGCTCTCTGCAATATAGGCAGTCCTTAACTTACAAGTTTTCCTTTAGTGACCATTCAAAGTTACAATGGCACTGAAAAAAAGTGACTTATGACTGTTTTTCACATTTACAAACATTGCAATATCTCTATGGTCACATGATCAAAATTTGGCCACTTGGCAGCTGGCATGCATTTATGATAGTTATGCTGTTCCAGTATTATATGATCACCATTGACCTTTCCAGCCAGTTTCTAACAAGTAAAGTCAATGGTGAAAGCCAAATTTGCTTAATGACCATGATTCATTTAACTGCAGCAATTCACTTGAACAATTGTGGCAAAAAAGAGGTCATAACATGAGGCACAACTCGTTTAACAACTTCCCTGCTTAGCAACAGAAATTTTGAGCTCAATTTTGGTCATAAGTCGAGGACAACCTATACTGCTTCTTAAATTTCTAAAAGTCTCTGAGGTATAATGCTATTTTTTATTATTTTACAGAAGTAAAGCTGAAGTGGCTGGTGAAGAGTGGTACCCTAAATAGATTACCAACTACAATTTAGCATAGTATAAATTAAAACATTAAGCAATGAATTTTCTTTTTCTTTCTTTCTTTTCTTCTTAGGTATAACTCTAGGGAGTTGGGAAGCTTCTGTCTTCATTTTAATTAACCAGTTTTGTACACTATTTAGTCTCCTAATTATGCCTAGTTGAAATAAACCAATATCATAAACTATGGTTTAAAATTGGCTGCGATTAATCTAAATTTTCAATTTCTTCTTGCAGCTGCATTGAACAAAGAAAAAGGAAAACGTGGTGACACCTAAACACACTCCAGCTTACTTTATTTTCATAATGCTGATTTACAGTTTAGTATTATAATCACTGCAGACCACAGGAAGTGGCAAGACAGGACCCAACATTTTCCACACAAGTATGCCAATTTGATTCCTTACCGATGTAGACTCTTTTGGTTTAGGGACTCCCAAAAGTTCATATGCATAAAGAAATTCTTCCAACACCCTCTCATAACTGATACTGATTGGGACAAGATATATATCAAAAATCTCCCTTTTAAGAAAAGGATCCATCACAATATTGAGAAGACCTGCAGAGACAAAGAACACCTTTAAAAAAAAAAAGAAGTACTAAAAAGCCTTTTAAAAAGAAATCTAAGTTGATACCTAATCTTCATGTAGGAATTCAACCCTAGATTTTAGGGCTGTGCAAAAGATTCTGCATATGAACCATCTCATGCATAGAACAAGAAGTTCTTATCAATCCATGTCCAGATAAGTCTTTTTTAACACAGTTGCAAAATATGTGTTTGATCCAGGCACAGGACCGAAACGGACACATTGGACAAGATGTTCCAGGACAGATAGAACAGCAAGTGCTAGACAGGATGTAGGAGAGAGATTAATACAAGGTAAGGGAAAGGAAGAAGTGGGAAGGGGCTATCACCTGAGTATCTGGAGTAGAGATAAATATAGTTCCCAACTAAAAGGAAATAAGGCAAAAAAAAAAAACTGGACAAGATTGAGGCAGGCAATTGGCAGTTGCCATATGTAATGGGTCCTTGGACAACAAAGGTGACTAACAAGGAAGTACTGGAGTATATAACATCAGGCATGTCACTGGAAGGCAAAAATCACAAAACTGCATCTCACTTATTTTGATCATGTAATGCAAGGGAATTCACTGGAAAAAGCAATTATACTTGGAAGAGTTACTGATAAAAGGAAACCAGGCCATCAAAGAGCACGGTGGATGGACACCATCAAAGTTGACATCAGCTAAAGCAAAGAACATCTTGATGTAGTGCAAGACCGGAAGATGTGGAGGGCTCTGGTCCACAGCATTATGATGAGTTGGACATAATTGAATGGATAACACCACCATCACCACCACCACCATCATCATCATCATATGCGATGGGAAAGTTTGAGAGGCACATGCTGAAGAAAGGAGGTGAGGATGAGATACACAAGCCTAGTTTTCCTCACCCAGATGTCCTACCAGAGATGCTCAGCAACATAAATTTTGACTCAAACCAGGGAGCAATATTTTCTGAGTTTCAGTTTGGCTAGACTGGAATGGTCTTACTAAATGCCCAAGTCACAAACTGTTTGTTCTATGCAAAGAATTGAATACATCTTTCATTTCAGGCACATGTGTCAGTCCCTAGCAGCTGTAATAAGGTTAGATTCTCCCAAAGCTTATGAACCAAAGTTACTAAAAGGAAAAAACATTCTAGTTACAGAAATTTGAAAATTAAATGTTCTTCAGCATCTCACTTGCCACTATATTCATTATTATAAGGCTCCATTGCTTGTAATGCTGATTGCCTCTTGAAGCAGGGAGATACTTCCCTGATATGGAAGGAAATATGAACACATTCTGGCCCTGTAAACTTATGGAACCTTCCAGCCTTTAAGACAGAGGTCTCCAAATTTGGCAACTTTTAAGACTTGTGAACTTCAACTCCCAGAATTCTCCAGCCAGCTGACTCCAGCTGGCTGGAGAATTCTGGGAGTTTGAAGTCCACAAGTCTTAAAGTTGCCAAGTTTGGGAACCCCTGCTTTAAGAAGTCCATTAGATACACCTATCAGATTTCTACCATAAATTAAAATGTTCACAGCCACATTGTACCAAAAATAAATAATATGTGTCTACAGCAGCGATAATTTCTTGACCAACATACCAAACTTTGGAGACAATGTCTTTGCAGTACGGCTTCTAGTACCTTCAACGTAAAACTCAACAGGGGCATGTCCATTCTTGAGAGAGAGGAAAAGAGAGAGAGAGAGAGAGGTCAACAATTAGCAAAACAAGACATATACATTTTTCAGACAATCCATAAAATTGGGGGAGGGGGGAATCTAAAACAGCAATAATCAAAAATTTAATTAAGAGGAAAAACATGTAGCTCTGATTTTCAAAATCTAAAATTAAACAGAAATATATTTACATCATGCCAATGAAGTATCTACCATTAGCAAAAACCAACACATAACTGGCTGTTTTAAAGTTATTTACCTTTAAAATACATTTGACATATTCAGCAAACACTGCCCAATATAGCTTGTTTCCACCAAATGTACGTCGCATAAAAAAGGCACCTGATTTTCTAAGCAGCTCACCGACTATTTTCATTCCAAGGAAATCTAGCAAAAGCACAGAGGATAGATGAAAGAAGTCAATTATTGTCAGTTTTGCAAGATAGTTTGGTAGTTTCAGAAGTGCTAGCTCTAACTTTATTGTAAAATTACATTAACAGAATCTTGCCATCAAGGAAAATCTATGTGAGAATCACTCACTAGATCTTGGTGCAGTTTCCTGGATGCTTTGCATGGATTAATTAGACACACACATAAAACACAACATGGCTAATAAAATATCACATTTTATGTCCATTATTCCCCCTTTTTTCTTGCTTTTCTCACTGTTCAATTGACTTTTGGACTATGTGTCTTGACTTGGAATATGGGTGATGGTTATTGACCTAACTAACATCTGTGCCCTGAAAAGTTGGCTATCAATGAAACTCTGTTTAGTTAATATCTTCTGCTTCAATTGATTATCTAATCTGAACTGCCATTAAATGTTTCTAAATCAAAGTTAGTTTCAGTTCAGATTTGCATTAAAAAGTTAAAATGTAGGTATTCAGAACATGCT
Organism: Laticauda laticaudata; assembly: GCA_004320025.1. Taxonomy (NCBI): domain Eukaryota; kingdom Metazoa; phylum Chordata; class Lepidosauria; order Squamata; family Elapidae; genus Laticauda; species Laticauda laticaudata. The sequence continues at coordinate 42,233 of BHFT01019435.1, forward strand.
AAACATTTTAATATGTTACAATTTATATATCTTTACAAGCTATCAAAAAGTAATTGAAGAGCTTCAGTTTCTATATCTATTTGTGGCATTGTGTGGTCATTTGCACTTTGTGTTTATTAAATTTTACAAGTTAATGTATATTAAAAGCTATTTTTGAAGTTCAAGGTAATTTCTGAATATGGATTACTTTCACTCATAAATTTCAATTACCTTAAAACAAGTTACTCTGTTTTATATGATAAGAACAGGAGGAGGGCTGTGAATTCAGCCTTTTTGAATGTTTTTTTCAGCAACAGTTTTTTTGCCCAGAAGTATGATTTACAATAAACTCACAAAGATCATAAAGAAAGATGAAGAAAGGAGAAATATTTTTATAACAGTTTTATAACAGTCAGATCAAGCCAGCTTCAACTAACATAACATTTTGGGAACTGAAAGCAAATTCTAAGAAAATTAAAAGGTTTACCTATTCCTGCTGCAATGACGGGCAAAGCCAAGTCATAACTATATAACACATAGGACAGTAAGAGAAAATCCATGTAGCTTCGATGGCTGGGCAACAGGACAACAGGATGTTCTTGGATTGCCTGTTGTAACTAACAGGACACATGTTATTTATTACTATAAAGTTTAAGAGAGATTGTGAATCACTTTTTGTTGAAAAAGGCAATGTTTTACCAAAACATAAACTACAACTATGCCATTTGTTTTCTACAAGCTAAAATGCTAATTTTATGAAGAGATGCACATTGTGCATTGAAATCCATGGGCTACATCTACCTGCAACTCTCTACCATTAATGATGGCCACAGACTGAATTTCCTATGGTTCACTTCCAACCTTCCCTTTAACCTAAAATTTATTCTAGAAGACTAGAATTCAGAAGGCATATTTATTTATTTATAAAATTTATTGGCCACCCATCTTAGCACAGGGCAACTCTGGGCGACTTACAACCAACTGCTATATAGGGACTAAATGTGCAAAAAATGGGATTTAGCCCTATACCTTGACAGGACAACAACTATGGGGTGTTTATAATTCACAACTCTTTTTTTCCATATTTCACTGATAACAATTCCTTTGACTGTTTTTTTTTAAATTGCTTTTCCACACAAACCAGCATGCAACGTATTTTGCGTTAAGTAATTCCCAATCATTTCTATTTGGAAAAAATAGTGGGTGACTTCAGTTGCATTGTCCAAAGTTCAAATTAGTTCATAGGTAGGTAGGTAGGTAGGTAGGTAGGTAGGTAGGTAATAAATGTAAACATCCCCATACATTCCCAGCATAAGCAAAGTTTGTCTTATCATTCAATATGGAACATTGTGATTTATAAACAGCCTTCCTCAGCCTGGTGTCTTCCAGGTGTGGCTGATCAGAATTCAAGAAAACTGCACAGTTAAGAGTATCTACAAATACTTTAATATATAATTAAAAAATGGTCTACTCTGATTGTTTTTCAGAATGAGTTTGGTAACACCTTATCAGACTAACAAAATTTATTAAAAGACATTAGCTTTATAAGCTAGGACTCACTTCATCAGATCCATGAAGAGGTTAAGCTGATGTAGGATGTACAATGGAACGAGGTGAGCGAAAGGGAATGGAACATGGGATGATTATATAGATAAAAGGTTACATGTGAGAGACACAAGTACCTTATCAATTAACAACTGTAATATGTTAAAAATCCAATCTATTTGTTAACCCTATTTGAGGATGACTTTATGTCAAAGTTTTACCTATGAAAGTGACAATTTCAACCCAAATCTTTGATTACTGCAATTGCCAAACTTCTAAAATGTTACCCTTATTCCTTTCCTTAAATATTCTTATGAAAATATGAATATGAACCAATACGAAACCAATCTGTTTCATATCCCAACTTATTTTGACAAAAAAATACAAGATCAGATAAATATATGCACTTGGGAAAGATTTGGCAAAACACAATGGTTTCCATCTTCCAATTCAAAATCATCTATCAATTAATCTTCCAAATGTAAATACTCAAATCCTCCCCAGCAAATTTTGTGATTGAGGTGGAGAAGGTATAGGAAATTGAGAAATTGGGCAGTTCTATTACAGACATAAGCCTACAGCACTCCAAAATTAAGCTCTCTTGCACAAATCCCCCCCACTATAGATCTGCTACATCTGCAACCAACTTTTGTAATATTTCTAAGACGAAATCCTTATCACATATTTCTAACTATAAATTTGGTTAATTCTAGGTTTATCTTTTGATAGGCTAGGTGTGGTTAAATAGAACAGGCACGCCTGATCACTTTCTTTTGATACTATGACAAACCTATTTACCACATAGTGCTGAAAACTAGTTTATTTTAGAAAGCAGCAAGAGAAAGCAAAAAAAAAAAAAACCCAGAGAAAATGAGATCAGCTTCAACATGTGACTTAAGCAAAAACCATTGCTATGGAAAAGTTGACTGTTAGAGAAAAACCTCCTGAAGTATCATTTTTTACACTAAAGCACATTTCCACATAATATTAGCATTGCTTCAGTCATGTAGCTTATGATGAAAACATGGCATAATTACATGCTCCCAGAATAGATCTGTCCATTTTTAAGGTGACAGAGCTGTCTACAGGCTCTCACTAACTCTACCCACCTTTACACTTGTCTTCATTTACCAACTTAATTCTTGCTTTTTAAAAAGTTTTGTTCACCTTAGAATATGTATTGTTTTGCTGTTGCTCTGCATATAGAGAAAAACTGTAGGAACTTTGATGCCATCTATCTCAAGCAGGGGTATCAAACTCATGGCCTGTGTTCCGGATGCATCACGCACCGGCCACCCCCAGTTTAGCGAATGGGAAAAAAGTCACGATATGTCATGTGACGACGTGACATTGCGAGTTTGACACCCGTGATCTAAAGCAATAGCATACAAGAAAAATTTTGTTTGCATAATTGTTCCTTGTTTTTCACCCACTATAGCTATTCCTATATGCCCCACAAAATAATCTTCAGTCCTTCAACGTTAAGCACAATTGTGACACTATATATCTAGCATAGTGAAAAATTACAGTTTTTCAATAAAGAATTGAGTCACATAATTGGTTACTGAGATTTTCTCTCATTGAGCTAATATTCTCCTAGCTGGGTAAATATTCCAAGTACTTACCAACCAGGTACACAACACTGAGCAAACAATGACCTACCTCCCAAAAGCTTGGGATAATATTTGGCTGTGGGAGTCTGGTTTATTTATACCTTGAGACTTCCCCTGTTTAGGATAAAGAAATCCTTTTTAAGAATCATCTCTGCTAAGGCATCTGTTGCGGGCAGAGACTATAATGCACTAAAATGGAAATGTGCTGGAATAAAAATGAATTCAGTTTCACCTCTCAACTATGATTTCTAAAGGTAGGAAAAGAAATAACTTGATTTCTACGATAGTAACTTACACAGTCTCATCAACACCATTTTCTGGTACAACAAATAAGTGGTGTACCACCTCTTCCTGGATTTTTATTTTAGTCTCACCTAAAGCCCTAAACATCCCATCAGAGTCCTCATCCTTCAAAGCTAAGTCTACTTAACTTTCTAAATCAAAGTTAGCTAGGACTCATTGTGTTGCTGGGCAATGGTAGGAAAGAGCTAATCAAAACAGGACCTCAATCTTTGTGGGGCATATTTAAGAACAGCAGGAAAAGAATATTGGCATTTTGGATTTTATTGATAGCTTACAAACAAACTGATGATAGGTTACTATTTTGATGCCTTTTACAGCTGTCAGTAGCGAGACACACATTTTAAAGCAAAACAGACCCTTGGAATTATTTTGCAGTTTACTCCAATTCCATATTAATTTTATAGTTTTTGTAAAAATTAATATTTATTTATTGTTGCATATGGACATCTGCAGTCACATTTCTTTCAGTTCCTTGTTCTGCATCTTGGTATTACGATCCACTTAACAACTTTTAGTGAAGAGTATGTACATTTGTTTATGGGATATTTGTTATATGGGATAACAAATGCACAACCCAAGGAATTTGGAAAGCTTCCTGTAATTAGTCATTCTTGCATTAATTCACCCTGACTGCATTGATATAAAATGCTATTTTATCAGGAAGTATTCATACAGACTTACTTTTTGCATACCATCTTCATTTACATACACGCTCTTGAAAAGGCATTTAAAGATTTTGCTCAGAGTGAAAGCAAAAAAACGAATAGCTCCCATATGCATGCCATGTCCCATCTCATCCAGAATTTCTGTTGCCTCTTCTTGTATAATATCAAGGGATTCACCAGTCTCTTTTGATAGCTAGGCAATAGAAATCAAGAGCTTTAATTGATAAAAAAAATACATCCCTCAGATATTCTGAATTTCTGGACTTGTTGAACCAGAGCAAAACTTTGACATCTAGATTTCTGCCCCATGGAGGCCCACCAAATGTCTGTTAAAACCCATAAAAAGGACATCAGAGATAACAGCGCTTTCTGCTCGTTTCCCCCCAACAATTAGTACTGGACAAATAGATACATAATCATCATAAAAGGCAGCCATTAATAAGCTTAATTTTCATTACAGGTAGCCCTCAACTTACAACATTTCGTTTAGCAGCCGTTCAAAATTATAATGGCATTGAAAAAATAATGTATGACCATTTTCACACTTATGACCATCGCAGCATCCCCATGATCAGGTGATTTACATTCAGATGCTTGACAACTGGATCATATTTATGACGGCAGCAATGTCTGGTGGTCATGTGACCATCTCTTGCGACCTTCTGACAAGCAAAGTCAATAGGGAAGCCAGATCCATTTAACAATTATTAATTTGACAAGTGCAGTGATCCACTTAACAAATGTGGCAAGAAATGGGACAAAACTCACTTAACAAATTTATCACTTAGCAACATAAGTTCTGGGCTCAATTGTGTTCATAAGTTGAGGACTAGCTGCAATTGATTAAATAATAATGCCTTTTTAATGCATTTATTTATGAATGTATAAACTGTCTAAGGCAACTCTAAATAGAGTATAAAAGCTAGTTTATGCAAAAACAACTATAAAATTCAATCGTATATAAGAAATATGATATATAATTGTAGTAAATTCCTGGCATTTGGGTCTGAAGAGCACTGATGTACAAAACATACTCTTTTTATTAAACAGAAGCAGCTGTATGGATGGATGCATCCCACCCAACAAAAGAATTGGGACTAGCCTCATTAGATATTACCAAGTTAGTAGAACTATATGTCCTTGAGTGGTGTATCTCCAAACAACTTTTAACAAAATTAATTACAAATCAAACAAATCTCCCTGAAATATATCTTTAGGGAGCTTCAAAACTATAGTGAAAAAGCATAATTATGTCGTGGAAGAGTTCAATCACAAATCTTGAAGAGAAAAAAGAAAACTAGGGAGCCAGGATACGACTTCATAATTAGCATATTGGTAGATAATAAAGTTACTGGTCAAATCATTATAAACACCAGATGACAAACAACTGAAAGGGGAGCAGATAAAAGGTTGACATACCTGCCGGATGACATACTGAACCTGTTCAGACTGAAGAACAATACTTTTAATGGCACTTGGCTTGCAGGGGGAAAGTTCTTTATAAACAACAGGAGTATAACATTTCATTGCATATCTGAGGTCACTGGACTGCCGTCGCTCTTCCAAAATATCTTCAAATTCATATTTTTTCTTTGATGTGAGATTTTTCTGCTGGGAATAATACAGATGGAGAATTAGACACTGGCCACATTAGCACACAGTTTTAAGTAAAAGACTCTAGCTTATTACACTTCTATATATAAAAACACATTGTTCCAACTTTTGCACTCCCACCTGCATGAGTGAGCAACCAAATAAAGAGAAGTAAGCATTATGATTTGTTTTATTTTCTTCCCTTCTTCCTTTCTTCCTTCCTTGCCTTCAAGTCTGTGTTGACTCTTGGTGTCAGCCTGGACAAGTTCTGTAGTTTCCTTGGCATCATTTTTAGAAGTGGTTTGACCCCTGCCTTCTTCCTAGGATTGAGAAAGGGTGACTGGCCACAAGTTAGCCAGCAGGTATTTGTGCCTAAGGAGGGACTAAAACACAGAGTGTCTTGGTTTCTAACCTCGTACCTCAAACTATTACATCAAACTGGCCCTCATGTTCTAATGTAGAGTTGTAGTTCTCCAGAAACGAGGATCTGAAAGCCAATCTATAAACCTGAGTTTACAGAATTACCCTACATTCAAAAAGACAAGCAAATAGAAACCATGCTTTAAGTCATTTAGGCATATCAAATAAGTCCCAGCAACCACAGCAGATTTATTCTCAGATAGATACGGCAGCTTTAACAATTTTGTCCAGCTTTTAAGATTTGTAATAATAAATGTTATGCAATACTTTTGTAATATTTACTGTCAATTTGTAAGATGTAATTGGCTCACACAAATCAACCACAAGGGATTATTTCTGGCACCTACACGTTCTAGAAAATGTATCCTACTGATACTGCCATGTCTTCTTTCCTTCATCTGAAGCTACATTAAACCTGGCAAGTTCTGTAACACAGAGTCCTCCTGTTTGCATCCTACTCGCACATTGGAAGAACTCCAACTTTAAAAGTTCATAGAATGCTAAAATCTTCATAATGTGAACCCAGAAGAAGTGGAAAACATTTACACAATCTTCAGGATCTGGTATTCTGCTCTGAAGAACACTATTACACTCGGGATCATGTGAGGGGAAGAAGGCACAGGATCTAATACAAATTACACTCTGAACCAAATATTCCTGGGATCCTAAACGTATCTATAACTACTTACTGATAGTAGGTAGCATTGAATTTAAAGGAACTTATACATGTATTTATGTACATAGATGAGTACATAGAAGATTGCATTAGTAGAGTCTAAGTAAAATCCCTAACATTAGTAGAGTTCCTTAAAAATCTTAAAATATGATACAAGTGTGAGAAAGAGGATTCAGAAACAATTGCCCAATTTTACTAGGATTTATTTAATGTATCTGTATCTTTCAAGCAATCTCTGCCTCCAAAACCAATTAACAAAAGAATGGGACACACCCTCAGATTTACAATATAATCTGACATGAGACATGAAAGAACTGAATTTAGAGATTAGTTTCTGAAGGTTAAAAAGAGTGGTGAGAAGATGTTTGGTATTTACATAAACTTGAAGGTTTGCATGTTCTTCTCCTATTATTTTTGCTTTGAAAAGCCTAAGCCAGGTTCCAAACAAAAAAAATAAAATCATCTTACTGCAACTGCCTTTACAAGTAGTTCTCGACATATGACCAAATTTACAATGTACTCCAAAAATGGGACTTACAACATGGTTTTGAAGTTACAACATCCCCCCCCTCCCTGTCACTTGACTACATTTTGGGTGCTGGGCAACCAGGTCACATTTACAGCAGCTTTCTGTGGTCACATGATTATGATTTACAACATTTTTGCTGGCAATCAGCATTTTTCTGGTTACTGGTAAAACTGACTCCATAGGGTTTAACAGCCACAGCATTTGCTTTATAACTGTCATGAAAAAGCTCACAAAATCAGGTCTGGCTGCATGGTGATCCGTTTTGCAACCATCATGACTTAAGACCATAATTATGGGCTGAATAACACTCATAATTCAAGGAATACTTATACTTCTAACAGATTTTACCCTTTTTTCAATAAAAATAATCTCAAAACCGGGATTATTCAAATACTTATTCAAATTATTCCAATAGCAGTTCAAATCCCACCAGGTTCAAGGTTGACTCAGCCTTCCATCCTTCCGAGGTGGGTAAAATGAGGACCCAGATTGTTGGGGGCAATAGGCTGACTCTGTAAACTCCTTAGAGACCAGGCTGTAAAGGACTGTAAAGCGGTAAATAAGTCTAAATGCTATTGCTATTATTATTATTGTTATAACTGAATATACAAACTATTATACTAGATTGCTTCTGGGCATCACAGAGTTTAATGGTACACCGACACAATAAAACATACCTTTAACTGACCATTGGAAAGAATGGATATGTATTAAATAATTGCAACATTCAAATATCCATCAGTTGTGCTATTATGTAATTGGGACTTTTAATCTGTTGTTCAGATCTTTTTTTCACAATTTGGAAACAGAATACTCAACAACATCATTGTCCAAACCCTGACATTTCCACTTTTAAATCTCACAGGGTGAGAAGGAGCTGCTGCCCAAAACTTTGAAGAGCCATTCTTAATCAGAATAGGTAACATGATGATGTAGTACTGTGACTCCATTTAAAAAAAAGTCTTGATAAATGCATAATCTGCATTTGTCACTGTACTGCTCTGCCCAGAGAAAGTTTAATTTTGTATTAATGAATACCCAAAGAGGTACATGGTTCTGTTTCCTTCAGTGGCACTATTAAAATCTTCCTGTTCTTTTACAGGTAGTCCTCAACTTACAACATTCATTTAGTGATGGTTCAAAGTTACAACAGGACTGAACAAAGTGACTTATGACCATTTTTCATACTTACACCCATTGGAGCATCCCCATGATCAGACTGTGATCAAAATTCAAATGCTTGGCAACTGATTCATATGTATGATAGTTGCAGGGTCCCAGGGTCATGTGATCCCTTTTGCGACCTTTTGACAAGCAAAGTCAATGGAGAAACCAGACTCACTTTACAACTGTGTTAACAACTTCAGTAATTCACTTAACAACCGTGGCAAGAAAGGTTGTAAAATGGGGCAAAATTCACTTAACACCTATCTCACTTAGCAACAGAAATTTTGGCCTCAATTGTGGTTGTAAGTCGAAGACTACCTGTATGCTATAATACAGCATTCACTTCTTGGGAAGAGAAGGAAAGGATAGGATGCTTATTAATAATATCTGAGAATGAAGGATTGTACAAGTCAGTCTAAAAAAACCACTCAGTTAAAGCACAATCATATTCCCATTAGCACTGAGAAGAACAAGGGGACTCTGTGGAAGTATTTACACATTTTCCAGTTACCAGCAGTACAACACTCACAGTATGTATTTAGCTTCCCTGTTCCACAGGGACAGAAAGATATATTTTTTCTTCTGTTCAGTCATGTCCAGTTCTCAGAGGCTGCCTGGACAAGTCCCTGTAGTTTTGCTGGCAAGGTTTTTCAGCAGTAGTTTGCCACTGCCTTCTTCCTAGGATTACGAAAAATGACTAGCCCGAGGTGACCCAGCTAGTTGTATACCTCAAGCAGGACTACAACTCAGTTTCTAGCTTGATGCCTTAACCACACCAAACTGGCTTTCTCTATATATCATATATAGATTATTAAACATACATACGACAAACTTATGTAATCTAATATCTCTAAAGATATTGAAGCAATTGTCAGGACTTCAAGACTTTTTTGTTGCTAGAGATTCTTCCAAGACCACATGGATATATCAGTTTTGTGATGTCATTCCTTACTCCTATTGTAATTATTTTGAGATGTGGTTATTAAACATTTAAAGTATTTCTGAATTATAAGCATCAGTATTTACAGATACTAACCCCTCCTACATTATGATTGAGTCAGCAATCTATTACTTTTTGATAAGCAATTTGATAAATCTCATATTATTCCATCAAGATCACACATGCTGAAATGCTGAACAGAAAATAGACTATTACAAAACAGTACTCTCTAGCCTAATGGTTTTTGGTGGCAAGATAAAGAATAAAGAAGTATAAAATAAAAGTTTACTAATGTACTGGTATTTGTTAGATTTATTTCTCACTTTTTCTTAGGTAGTTGAAAACAGCACACCAATAGCTCTATAATTTGGTCTAGAGGAATAGTGGCTGCCTCAAAGTCACCCAATGAGGGTAGATTTTAACCTGATCTTCCATCTTAACCACCACAATAAACATTGCATCTTATTTATATCCCGTATGCCTTTTTTTTTTTAAAAAAAGAACATTCAGCATACTATATATTTTGAACATAAGTCTGGACAACCATTTTATCATCTGAGTAATATCTGTGATTAAAGCTTTAGTTGTACCAACTGTATCTAAACTGTTCAAATGTATGTAAGATGACACATTGCTCAGCAATCAACACGCACGTGCACTGTTTTCACACGGACAGCTTATTTTCATATTTTACATGGGAAAAGATCGTAACGTTTTAAAGCCCCTATTATATTTTTCAAGGCAAAGCTTGTCTTATTAATAATGTGATGATTCCAATTAAGGGCTGCTGCATTACTCCAGAACAACACCACGGGTACAAAGAAATGCAAACAAGCCTTGAATCCATGAATATGGGAGGCAAAGCACGAATGCCTGTGGCAGCCCTCCCCAGCCCGATGCTGGTCCGCAGTGGGGAACCACAACTCCCACCATCCCCAGCCAGAATGCAAAAAGCGTGGCTCGACACAACGACAGTAAAAGATTATCGGAACATGCTTTAAACGCTGGACGGGAACGACGGTCGCCTCTGCAGCTGCTGAGCGCCAGGCAACCATTGCAGTACAACGCTTCTTCCAACCTAAAAAAGGAAGCGGCTGTCCCGTTACTACAATCGCAAAGATGCCCAGGAAGGGGTGGGAGTGTGTAGGTGTGTGTGTGTGTGTAAAAAGTGCGGCCTTTGACCGACGGCGCTGCAGGGCTGCCAAGCACGCCCCGTCTCTCCCGTCCCGTCCCGTCCCTCCCCGCTTCAGCCCGCGTGAAGCAATCCCGCCTCCCGGTCCCCAAAGCGGAAAGCAGCTACTCACTGAGTATACAGGGGGTCCGCGCCGAGCGGCTGCCCCGGCCGCTGCGGCCATCGCCAGGCTGCTTTCTCCTGCCGGGGTGCCCGGCTGTACTCACTCTCGGCTGGCTGGCTCCCTCCGCCGGTTACCGGGAGCACCCATCCACCCACTCCTGCTTGTCGACGCCCTCGCCGCTCTGCTTTGCGAAGCCAGCCGGAGGAGGGAATCTGTCACTCGGGGGGGAAAGGGCGGAAGTACCAGACGGGCGCCGCCATCTTGACCGCGACGGCCTCCGCGCGGGGCCAAACCTCCTCTGGGGCGGTGATCGCCTTTGGGGGGAAAAGAAGCGGCATGGTGGGAAGCGCGGGCGGGCAGAGCCCGTCGCCCAAAGAGGACGAGAAGGAAGACTTCGCTTTTGCAGAAGGGTTGCTGGATACCGTCCTCGGTTCCCTGTATGACTTCGGTGGGTGCTCTCGAATCTGATTTTTTCCCCAGGGACTGGGTTTCGATGTTGCCGTCCCCCTTTTCTTGTCGCGGGACCCCCACTCCCCCTTTTTTTTCTTTCCCGTGCCGGATTCTCAGCCCTCTCCTGCTCCCAATACTGTATTAAAAATATTTCTGCGGAGCAAGGGGTTGGCGCAATGCAATGGATGCTGGCAAGAAGGGGAGCTGGTAGAAGTGAAATCTTGAAGAGCCTGAGAAGCCTTCACGTGTCCTAAGAGTTGCACTGATGGTTTTTGGTAATGCACTTCTTTTCAGGCCATGCGAAGCGATCCGAAACGCCCACTTTGCGGCCATTGAAACCAACCAGTCTTGATTAGACCCCTCAATCCTAGAGGGCTTTTAAGCAACAAGGTGACAGGTATTTTATGGCAGGGGTCTCCAACCTTGGCAACTTTAAATGTGGCGGACTTTTGGGAAATTGAAGTCCGCCAGGCTTAAAATTGCCAAAGTTGGAAGACCCCAGTTTTATGGGATCTATCTTTTGTTTATTCCGGGCAGAAACCCAGTTCCAATACTCACCCCACAGGTCCTGATTTCAGTTTCTTGACAATTTCACATCTGCAAATTATTTTTGAAAATAATTTCTTCAAAAATACAATAAATACCATTAACTGTTTTCATGTTTGGTATGTTGTGCTCAATGATCTGTGGATGATAAGGAGATACAGGAGATAAATTATTCTGTCTATTCTATTAATGTAGCTATGTATGGATCCCCTTTAAGTTGTTACAGAAGGTTCTGTGTTTTTCATTGGTCCACGTATCCGCATCTATGTTCTAAAATACTTTTACACAAATGAAAATGTTCAACTGTAAGCTTGTTCAAGTGTTTAGCTAAAATTTATATCCAGTAGCAAATATGAAATTATATATATATTCAAAGATGTATAAATAAAAAAGGTCTTATTGAGCTCAATTTTTATTTTATTATTTAATTTATATGCCTCCCAACTCAGTATTCAGAATTATTCTGGGCGGCTTATAATGTAATAAAAATAAAAAATTAAAAACAATTATAAATATAAGAACAATTAAAATTACAAAAATTAAATACAGATCCCCAATGCATCAGTTGCTTGCCCCAATGCATCAGTTGCTAGTACACAAAAATGCTTCTGCTTTTATGGCAACAGTATGGATTTGCTTTTCATTGCCTTCTTTCAGGATACTTTTTAGTTTAGCCTAGAAATTTCCTGATATTCTCTCATACAAATAATAACCAGGTCCAAGTTCGCTTGGCTTAAAAAAATTCTGCCAAGGACAACAAGGTCCTGGCATCTGCTACAATTCATTTATTTATGAGTTCATATGTATGAAATGTAAACATCAGTATACCTGGCACCCATATTAGTACTTATGAAAACATTCTGTATAAAAGTAGAATCTATCTCCTGTGCTATCCAGATGAATGTGCCAAATTGTTCCTAGTAGATAACTTTAACGTTATCTTGCCAGAACCAAGAAAGTTTTCACAATGTTTAAGAGCTTATAAGAAGTGCATTTGAAAAATAAAACAAAATAGCTTTGCAAGATTTGTGAAAAAATGTGTTGGAATAGAGCAGCGATTACCAACCTGTAGGCCACGGCCCACTAGTCGGCCGTGAGAAAATTTTGGTGGGCCACAGAGAAATCTCATCCCCAGAGCACCCCCACAAAGCAATTAATCCAGGCTGTGAAGAAACGGAAGGCTGCACTGCCCACATGGCCCATGGGAACCCTCCCCACCCACTCACTCTTTACCTGGTAAACTTGCCTGCTAAATTGCTATTTTTCCTTTTTCCGACCATCATCTGTTCTGCTATGCCGGGAGATTTAGATTAGCTAGGAAGCAGGAAATGGTTAGATTTCTCACTTTCTAGCTAATCTTTAGATCTTCTGCTCAGTACAGCCAAGCCTCCCTTAGGACTGAAGGTTTGCTTGCAAGCAAATTCAGTGCAGACTTGGCAGGCAAATTTGAGAGGCTGAGCAAGCCAATGACAGATAGATAGATTACTGAATGATTCTGTGAGCAACTCGGTCTGCCTGCTTTGCCTGATTTTGGGTAAAAGTTGCTCTTTTTTATTAAAAAAACTCAATATTTACATGCATAGTGTGTTGTGAGTTAATTTTGTGAGTTTGCTTGCAAGCAAATTTTATGTGACAGACTGAGCTAGCCAATGGCAGATAGATAGATCTCTAAATGAATCTGTGATTCTGTGAGCAACTCAATCTGCCTGCTTTGCCTGATTTTGGGTAAAAGTTGCTCTTTTTTATAAAAATAAATCAATATGTATATACATATTTATAATATTTACATACAAGCCATGCCCAGCCAGTCACCTGACCACCAAGCCACTCCCACAAATTAGGCCACACCCACAGAACCCGGTTAGTGGTCCCTGGGATCTAAAATTATGAGTTTGGTGGTCCCTGAGGTCCAAAAGGTTGGTGGCCCCTGGAATAGAGTTTTGGGAATACACACAAAAAATAATAATAAAACAAACCATTAGATCATGGAACAAATCAGTCCCAAATTCTTGTTTGAACTACATGATGATGAGGTTTGAACTATAATTCTCTGGGCACATTGTGTGAAGGCTCAGCTCCCTTGAAAAGTCGATAATTCTGGAAAAGTGGAAAGAAAGAAGAACAAAAAGAGGCAGACAGACACCAAGGTATTGGCCTTGATTACAACAGTAGAATGCACCATTGTAAGGTCTAACAGGCTAGATTGAAGCAGATCATCCTGGAGAAAATCTTACCTACATGGTTGCTAACACTTGAGGCTATACTGGTAGCACTTAATACTGTAATTTGTGAATATGAACATTGAATTCTGAGGTTTGAGCATGATAAAATGTATACATTGCTACCAATTTAAGTGGGAGATGTTTCATTTGATTTTTGTTTGATAAAAGTAAAACATCCACATAATTTAAATGTCCAAAACATAGGATATTTAGTTCCTTCTGGGCTGAATGGAACAAGGAGTTGAATATGTTTGTTTTTAAACTACAGGTGAGTCACCACCAGAGAAATGCAAAAAGAAAAGGAACAAGAAAAGACACTCTCAACAGATAACAGCAACAGTGGCCACCTCTGCGATATCACTTGTCAATCCTGAACTTGGTACATCTTTGGGCAAGAATAAAAATGTGTCCAACTTCTTTGACAATCTGAAAGATGAACTAGCAAGTGTTAATCAGAAAAAATGTGTCTCGGGTTCCAGTTCCCCTCATCCACTCCCATTCAAAAATGCCCAAGAAGAAAAGGCAACACAAGTTGAAGTTGTGACATTCCTGGGTCGACACACAAAAAAGAAAGCTAAACTTGAAATTCCTGGAAGCGATGACTTAAAGGTAAGGCATTCATATTTAATTCCCTCATGTTTGGAAGCAGAACATTCGTTTTATAAAAGGGATTTCTCAAAAATAATTGCAAATCACCATGAAAACATTACTGATCTGCCTGCCTACATTATCACCATATGACCAAAGAGAAAGAAAGGACTTTTCATTTTGTGAATTTACTCTGTTTGTTTAAGAATAATTTAGTTGGGTAAGTAAATATTTGCAAGCCTTTTTTACTGTATGGAAATTCTTCATAGCACAGTGTTCATAAATACGTATATGCAGTTAAAATTATATCACATTTAATTGCAAGGTAGCATTTTGCCACAACACACAGCCTGTTTGCTCTTCTCTTTACAAGATAAGTAATAATATCAGGATAGATAAAGCTAAAAGTTTCCCCTGTCCAGTCATAACCGACTCTAGGGGGTGGTATTCATCTCCATTTCTTAGCTGAAGAAGCCAGCATTGTCCAAAAACATTTCTGTGGTCATGTGGCTAGCGTGACTGTATGCAGAGGTACCTGGAACATTGTTACCTTCTTGTCAAAGTGATACCTATTTATCTAGTCACATTTGCATGCTTTCGCATTGCTAGGTAGGTAGGAGCTGGGACAAGTAAACGGAGGCTGTCAGTTCAGTGTCTTCTAATCACTGAGCCATTGTGCCCGCCCCCCCACCCCGATATCAGGATACTTCTGATTAATTCATAGCTTTTAATTTTCTTTGAACTTGAGATGCTGTACCAGCTACAAAACAGGTCCAGATATTAATTCAACTTTGAATTGACCTACCCAGCCTGGTCTGAAGAAATAACAATAACTACCAGATACTAATAAAATATTTATGTATATTTTTGCTACTGTCTCTTGACTAATTGAATTTTTGCAGCCTAGATCTGGTAACCCTAAATTATTTTCTTTGAAACTAGTCATAATTTTCTGTATTGGACAAAGTAGGAGACTATGATTAGGTTGTGCTTTCAAATAAGATGCATAAGTGGACACAGCCATATTCAAATTTGAACTTCTAAAGGCAAGGCAAAATTTGTTCAAATCAGATCAAACCAGACCACTCGCTTACTGGACTTCTGCAGAAAGTAGCAGTGGTTGAAAATTGAGATAAAATTTAATTAGAATTCTGTGATATTCTTCTTTTATATTTTATTACCTTTGTCCTGATTTTTGTGGTTCAATGCCCAATCTAACCTATTGACAGACTTTTTTTTGTTTCGTTTTAACAATCTTGCAAATCTTGTTGAGATGATGGAAATTATAATATGGTATTATTTCATTTCTCAAAGTTTCTAGACTATTCTTTCCCAGTATCTATTTTAAATCTTAAACTACCACATGGGATCCACCAATTACAAAACTGGTTTGGAACTGACTCACAAACAGGTAGTAGTAGAATTCCATGGTTGCTGTATTGCCAAATACCAGTATTTCAAAAGAATTAAGCAAGAGCCAAATGACTTTAATTGCCAGAGTTTTATTGTCAGCTTTTAAGGTTCAGACAAGTTTTTAAAATTAGTTTTATTAAGAATTTTACATTGAATAAAAAACTATTCAGACAAAGAAAAGAAAGTGCAAGATAGGAAAAAGAAAGAAAACCCGAATTTTAGAAATATACTGCATGAATGAATTCTGACCTTCTTTTTTGACAGATAATTACAATTTTCTTATCGTGTTTTATACTCAAGTGTTTAAAGCTTTGGAGTACTGGTTTACATTATAATCCAAGGGGGATTATAAAAAGAATAGAATTCAGAGGGAATCATAATTAAAATTCTCTAGACAAATATAATTCTCCACCACGAAAGTTCTTAAAGCTTGTTTAATCTATGCCAATTTACTGACTATAGAATCACATGTTTAATAATTCATAGAAAGTGTTGACAATCATTAGAGGCTTACGCAAGATGGAAAAATAGTCCTGTCTTAAGACCATAGAAGTTAGTAGGTGTGTATAATGAATATGACCTGCTACCTAAAGTGATGCAAAACTGATGAAGGTAATTACTCTTGTTTAAAAATAATCAAATACATTTTGGTTGCTAAGAAGGAACACCGATTAGTAATACTTAAACAGTGTGCTTAAATCCCCTGTCACACAGCACCAATGGATGGAAAGAGGATGTAAAATGGAGAGAAACACTTGCCATCCATTGGTTAAC
>BHFT01019437.1:0-27841 GCA_004320025.1 Laticauda laticaudata
GGAACATTTTTCTCATCCGTTGTGTCCTTTTTACTAACGTTTTGCATCCGTTGGGCAGTGTGACAGGGCCTTTATCTATTGCTTTCAAGTTTCACTTTGAGTCATCAATGCTATTAAAAAAGATTCACCCTTCAAGAATAAATACATGCTGTTAGTATAATTGCAGTCATAAAAGTTACTGAGAAATTAGAAGGAAATGTTAACTTCCTTAAGAATAGATAGATAGATAGATAGATAGATAGATAGATAGACAGACAGACAGACAGACAGACAGACAGACAGACAGACAGACAGACAGACAGGACAGACTAGATAGATAGATAGATAGATAGATAGAAGATAGATAGATAGATAATCAATAGATGGAAGTAAATGAATGGATGAAGTAGATGAGGATTATGGATAGATATGATGCTATGTGTGATGGTGATGGGGAGGAGGAAAAAGAAGAGAGTAGAAGAAGAAGAAGAAGAAAGAAGAAGGAGAAGAAGAAGAAGAAGAAGAAGAAGAATAAGAAGAGAAAAGAAGGAAGAGGAAGGAAGAGGAAGAGGAAGAGGAAGAGGAAAGAGGAAGAGGAAGAGGAAGAGCGAAGAGGAAGAAGAAGAAGAAGAAGAAGAAGAAGAAGAAGAAGAAGAAGAAGAAGAAGAAGAAGAAGAAGAAGAAGAAGAAGAAGAAGAAGAAGAAGAAGAGAGTAAATATATAAATTTGTAACTCAGGATTGAAATGAGGGGTCCTTGGTGCTCTCTGAGCTTTTTTATTTTCCTGCAGACAGTTCATTATCTTAACTACATAATATCATCAGTGCTAGTAAAGAGTGCTCTTTGCTGTCAGTTCTGGTGTCTTGCCTGTCTGTGTGGGTAGGGAGGTCTTAGAGATTCTTTGGTTAGGATGTTTACTAATGGCTCTTTGGCAGTTTCTTGACTGGGGTATTGCTTACTTGATTGTTGGTCTGAAATTAACCTTGGAGTGTATCTATGCTAATCTGAGAGAGAGAGAGACAGAGACAGAGAGACAAAGAAACAGAGACAGAGACTTATGCATCGAAGACAGACAGACAGGCAGGCAGATTAGATGCTATGTACAAGTTCATTGTCTATACATTTTCTTGCAAAGGTAACATTGCTATTTTCCAGAATTCTTTTTCTTCCTATATAACCTATATCCCCATTATATCCTTCTGGATATGAAATTACCTTAATCATGCCCAACCAGGCAAGGCTGGCTAAATGTTGCTACATACTCAGAGGTAATGTTGCAAGTGTAGAAAAATGGACTGGGGGAGGAGTGACTATATGACAATTAGACCAACGATAATTAGATCTACACGAGTCTCTTTCCTATTAAATTCAATTTCTTTATTTTATATTTTATTTTATTATTTATTAGATTGTTATTGCACCTTTATTAATTACTATGTTACTCAAGGTAACATACCTAAATACTACTTATTTGTCCAATTTTCCCCAGAACAAAAATTCAGTGAGATGGATGACAGATAGAGACTGTCATCCAGCTGGCTTTTATGGGACTAGAACTTCCTAGTTATTGCCTCAAAGCCATTCAGCCAGCTTTTATACCTCAGGCAAGATTAGAGCTCACAGCCTCCTAGTTTCTAAACCAACACCTTAACCACTACACCAACTGGTTCATAGCCTTACTTGTAGCCTTACTGAATTTGCAAGATTCAGCCTTCTGCAATGCATGTTATAGAGCTGTGGAAATGAGGAAACGTTGGCATCAGTTTCAGTTTGCATATGCGTCCAAATTCATAGTAGGGCAGGCTGCTGTTGAACAGGAACAACATAGATTTCAGCCATGTGTTAGTAGTTTTTTTTCAGCAGAAGGTCTTGGCATAAACCAACAGTCTTCCATGCCTCAAGAACTTGGCAATTAACTTGCTACAAAGGAAAACAAGTGCAGCAGGGAAAAACAGAAGAACTTTAAAATGCAACAACAGCATTCGCCATCATCAATACCATGAAACAAAGAAGCCCAGCAAACATCTCTAACTTCACCAAGTTGCTAGGCAACATAGATGCTAATCAGGTCTGCCCTCTGAGTGATGCCTGTTAGTATATTTTAAGGTACTGTGATATTTTTCTATCACTATTCCAAAAACAAGATTCTTTCTCATAGAATGGTGGGAGGTGAGGAGTGAATGCCTATCAATAAGCAAATATGCATATAAAGAGATCTTGTTTATCTAAAGAGGAGCCATAAATGTTTGAGAAGTTCATGTACTTTCCGAAAATACTTGAAGCTTTTTCATCATATAATGAATGAAAGTCAGAGGTTCTATCTCACACACCACTGTGAACAAACAAGAATATAAATACAGATACAGAAAGACTTCTTGTAATTACTGATATCATGACAATTGTGAAGGGAAAAAAAATCAGCAATGACATTACCTCAGTTTCTAATGGAGAGGTGAAGTAGACACAATAGCAAATTTGCTGAGATTTAGGTGTGGCTGGAAAACTACCGAGCCTTACATGATTGTTAACATTAGCCACTGGAATCATGACTCCTGCCATACTTGACTCACATGAATTATGTTAAGCAAGGCTTTTTTGACAGGATGTGTTATTTTCTCAAGGAGTTGCCATGTGGGGAAATGATACTTTGTCTCTGAAAGAGGAGTTGGCCTAAGAATGAGGTAAGTAGAACCAGATGGGTAGGGCTTCACTTTCCTTTCTTTTATACTCCTCACCCATAAATGTGTGGAATGTAAGATTTCATGAGTAGAGTTCACTACCCATCTCTTATCCCTAGCTTCAAAAGCACCAGATATCAGAAAAGATGAACCTGAGAGGGTGTTTTTTTAAAGACTTTTTTAATGCTCCTTAAAAAAATGCCCATTGGAGCTCTACAACTTGATTATTGAATGGTAATATTGCTTGAACAGCAATTAGTATAAAGGCAGGCAAAACAAAAAGCCTGTTAGCAAACTTTTGGGGCCAATGATATGTTTAAAATTTGAAGGAAATGTTTTCAGTGTAATGAATGTCAATATGAGAGGGTTGTTTGGTTGTTTGTTCACAAGATGACTTCCATATTGAGGTGACATGACCCATCTGTCCAGGCAAAATATGAGGTTCTGGGGTAAAAAATAATAATCATAGACTGTCAACCATTTTTATTATTATAAAAGATTCCAATGCTCATGACCATAATAAGAGCAATAAATGCTAATAGGGTTCTGCAAATTATTTGAAGGAGGCTATATGTTGATATCCTTTGCAATGGAGCTTATGGACCAAATTGAATGTCAAACAAACATGGCTTCTTCCCTTCTAATAAAGTGGAGTGACCTTCATGTTTCATTTTGCTCTCTGCTTTACAGTTTCCCAGCAGAACAGTTTCTTCATTTTGAAAAGTTAGAAGGATGACTTCTTCTGTCCCTGCTGAGCCCAGGAGAATCTTCTTTTGGCATGGAAACAGAGAAGCTTTGGGACAAGACCAAGTACTCCATCAAAGTCAATTGTCTTTATTTTGATGAAGAGAATAACCTTACAGGCAAATAACAACATCTGAGTGACTTAGGCCCTCACACAAAGCAATGACTTGCATATTTATGTCAGACTGTAGATCACAAGGATATAAGATAAACAATTGCACAATGACATCACCCTGCTAATGTCACCATGGTTTACTTTAGGCACTGTCACTGTTGAGATGAATTTATTTCATGATATTACTAAATATGTTCCCAAGCATCTACTTCACCTTCTCAGTCATCCAGGTCATGATTGTCCTTTTGAAAAAGCAACTGAAGGCAACTTGAAGAAAGACTGGAGAACTGAAAATGCTTTTTGGATGAGAAGTGAAACATCTTCAAGGAAAAACAAGGAAAGTCCAGTTGCCTTTTGAAAAAGCATCTTTAGGACACCCAGTATGGGTTCTTATTCCCTTCCCCCCATAATACATATGAGCATTTGAACAACCCTGGAAAGATGGTATATAATATGTCTGTGTAGGTTGGCTCAAATACATAAACACAATACATACACATTTCACAAAATAAGAATTACCCTTGACAATATCTTGCTTTGTATTAATGACTAACTTATTTCCTGAAGGGAATGATTCCTGCTTTGTGAATATGAACAGGGTTGCAATGGCTCCTTGCCATAACTACCATCAGCAAATTAAAATAATATTCCCTCTGCAGCTCACTGCCCTCTTCCAAATAAACATATTTTTTTCACAGTTCTACTTGGAATAATTTTAGCATGCTCGCCATCATGGTTTTGCCTGATGAATCAGAATAATTTCTGTGCTTTCTAGCCTTTTATTGTTGTTTTAAATGATATATTTTATAGGACCTGTTTACTTCATAGAGGAAGTGTTTCCTTGATCCTTATTATATACATACAAATAAAAACATGAATAATTGCTTTCTGTATTAAAAAGAGTAAAACTATAGTCTTAAGTTAGATATTCACCATGGCTGACTATTCTAATAAACCTAATAGAAACTTTGAATGCAGCTAAATTTTAACACAGTATTTTCAAAGAAAAATAGCTAGGGCAGATTTATGACTGTAATAAAGAGTTGATTTTAAAAGTGGCCAAGCTTATTAGTGTGTGTGTGTGTGCGTGTGTGTTTGTGAAGAAACCTGAGGGCAACCTGAGTTCCATTAAATGTTAGATATGCCTTATTTATGATTGTTCTAGATTATTCTTAGTAATAAAAAATGAGATAAAAGTGTTATAAACATAAACAAAAAAAAATCCTCCAAATTATTCATATTACGGTATATTTTTTTGAATAAATTTAAATTCAAAATTTGCATTTTCTTAATGCTAATCATTTAAATTTCAAACTAGGAGGGCTTCAAGGAACTTTTTATTATTTGTTTGCTTGTATCCCACCTTTATTATTTTTATAAGTAATTCAAAATGGCAAACATACCGAATATTATTTCCTCTGATAGAAAAGAGTATTTGGAGCTCAGGGTTGAACTAAACATTTTCCTATTATAACAGTTCATATATATGATAAAACTATGACTAAGCATCATGAGACTTATTCACAACCTATTCTGTCTTCATGTTCAAAATTTTGAGTCAAAAAAATTCATCTAAAAGAAATTGTGAATAGATGGTGTTCCGTCCGGAAAAACGCGAGGTAGACCGGGTTCCAACAACAAAGTCTTTATTATATACAGCAGTGGGAAAACAGAACATTGGCTCAAGCGCGGCAGCCTTTTTATAGGGATTTGCCTGCAGGCTTTTGTAGCCAATGACAGGTATTTAGTTTTGCCCGCCTTTTTGAGCGGTTTCTTTGGATTGGTTCCTATTGAACCAATCCCAATTCAGATTTTTTAGCCAATAGAATCCTGTGTTAGGAGTCTACTATCTCTATATACAGAACACTCACTCCCCTCTTGTTTAGTCCCCTACATGGTGAGTCAGTCACGCAGTAGGTGGGGAGCCATTCGTTTGACTCGACTGGACTTGTGCGGTTTCATTCCTGCCTGAAGACTTCCGACCGGTTCGAATGGGTTGCTGTCTCTCCCGGTCCTTCTCCATGGACACCGCCTGGAAGGGTGAGTCAGCATTTTACTGCTGCCGTTGAGTTTCCTTGCCGGCGGTTTTTGCCGTGCCTCCTCCTGGGTTCTTCTCCAGGGCAGGTCGAGCTGGCCCATGGCTGGCCTTCGAGTGGACTTTTCTCGCACTTTCTTCTAACTGTAAGTCTCTTTTTTTGCTCTTTTGTTTTGTTTATCATCTTCTGTGTTTTATTTGAACAGTTCTTTATTATTTTCTTGTATTTCCCGCCCCCCGTTTTGATTTTCGTAGCGTTTTTTAATATTTGTGGTTGTGTGTTTGTACTCTTTCTATGTTTCGGACCGAAGCTGGTCTATGAGCGTTCATTCCCTGCCGTCGTCTATGGTTACGTCGGTAGGACCGGGGGCCTGTAATTTGTGGTGTTCTTGTACTGGAGGCATTAATGGGTCCCCGGTAAAATTTTTTTTTCTGCATAGACTAGGTCGCCTGTTTTCAAATGTCATGAAACGGGTGGAGGAGTCGGGGGGGTTTTTATCTGTGCGTATAGTGGTATAGGTTGCAATCAGTCTAGAGCGACCCTCAGTTTCCCATTAGTATTCAGCCGGTTTGTTGTTTGTTATCGTGCCCTGGTGTAATATGCTGGAGAGTGAGTAGGCAGATTTATTTTTTCTTGGACATCCCCAATGTCCATTTTTTCTAACCTTCTTTGGTAAAATCTGCCCATTCTCCTCTGCCTACCATTTGCAGCCGGGTGGGGGCCGGCGCGGTCAGGGCATGTCTAATACTAGGAGCTAGGTATTGTTCGAATTGGATACTTGGCCATGGGTTGTGAAAGTTTGCCAGTTGTTTAATAACGGTTTTCTGTTGTCATAGATGGCATAATTTTAACCTCCACGCAATTCGAGTATGAATCTATGACAATTAGGAAAAGTACCCCTTAGTGGGACCACAAAGTCAATGTGAATTCGTGACCAGGGGCCCCGTGGGGTTTCCCAGTCCCTAATGGTTGCTTTTGGTGGGGAAAGGTCTGGTTCTTTGGCATTTGTTGCAAGACTTTACCCAGTATTCGATGTCCCTGTCTATACCAGCCCCAGACATAGCTTCTTAGCAAGGCTTTTCATTTTAACAAATTCCGCGGGTGGCCTTCGTGAAGCATACCCAGTACATTAGTTTGTAATTTGGAGGGAATAATTACCAATCACCCCACTACAAACAACCCTTTTGAATTCAGAGTTCGGTTGGTGCTGGTCCAGAAGGTTTAAAGTTCTCAGAGTTTTTTTTGATTTTCAGCAGCCTTTAACCTAACCAAGTTCAGTATACGGGCAGTCATGGTTTTGCAGTGGCCTCCTGGCGACATCATTTGCAGATATGGGTAGATAGGCGCAATTGTTTTTCATCTGCAAGTGTTCATTGTCGGCGCGGGGTCTTCCTCTATATTCGGTTATGGTGCTCTGGTCAAACGCGTCTGCATGGGAAATTTGTTTTCCCGGGGCGATTGTGGTCAGAAGTATACGAGTAGGCTGCTAGGAATTCTGACATCTAGCTCATTCGGCGGACAAAATGTTCGGTGTCCGGCTTTTGTTTTTTCCCGCAAAATTCCCAGTAGCGGTTTATGGTCGTTAGCAATCAAAAATGTTTTCTTCCATAATAGATATTGCGTGGAGCGTTCTCACTCCGGAATGTTGCCAGGGCTCTCTGTCCAATTGGCTTATAGATATTACGCCACTTTTAAGCAGAGTCTTTGAATAAGTCATGCGACGGGTGCTCTCTCCATTGGCAATTGGTGGCTCAGGATGGCACCAACTCCAAACGGTGAGGTGTGGCAGGTCCGTCATGGTAAGTGTCTTACAAATGGATAAGAACGGTGTGTTTTGATGTTAATGAAGTTTTTATTTTTGGAAGGCTTTCTTTTCTCTATAACCAAGTCAATTGTTTTTTTTATGCCAGTAATCGTGATAAATGTTCGCTATTGTGCTTTGTGGGTAGAATACACGTTATAGAAAATTTATTAGTCCAAAAATGGCCTGTAGTTCAGTTTTGCTCTTGGTTCTGGTGCGTCTTTAATAGGTTTGACTTTTTTTGTCGTAGGTGTGTATACCCTCTCCGTTCATTAAGTAAGCCAGAGAATTCATGCGATCAGTCATTAACAGCATTTTTCCTTTCTTTTCTTACTTTTAGGCCAGATTCTCTGAATTTTAGTTGCTACTCTTTTAGTCTTTTTTTTTAGTTGGGTCGCATCTTTGGCCGAAATTAGGACATCGTCGAAATATGGTTACTACCCTTTATACCATTTCATAGGCATTCATGAGGCTCTGGCAAAACGCCTGGGGCTACACTACTCCAAATTGGAGTTCTGTTGGAACTTGGAAATGCCCCTTTGTGGCGTCACATAGTTTTGGCTTCAGCGTTAATGGGTCTACTGGGGAGCTGTTGGTAGCTTGAGCTAGATCGTAAGTTTAGCGAAAACTTTTTCTCCCAACGAGAATGTAATAAGTTTGTTGTACCGACTGGGACCCGGGTATGCGCTTTGTTGGCATGCGTTGTTTCAGGTGTGCCTTGTAGTCACCTACAATTTGAATGACCGTCTGGTTTAATTGGTGTTACGATCGGGTTTCCCACTTAGGCATGGTCACAGTTTCTAAAACCCTTGGTTATTATTTATTTAGTTGTTCCTTCTATTTTTTGGCTTTCAGAGTAAAAGGACTCGTCTGGGCCTTTAAGTTGTCGAGGGGTTACACTGGGGGTTAGACTAAAGGAAATTGGAGTCCCCGATACTGGCCTAAGGGAGCCATCGAAACATCCTGAACTCTTGATCAGGTTCTTCCCAGTCGGTTTGTGGCACCGCCAGTCTACTCCGGTCATCCCGATGCCCAATGGTGCGACCATTCGATTTGCCAGGAGGCTTGGTAGTTCTCGGGTCGACTATTGTCAATGGTAGTACTTCGACATGTTGTTTGTAGCGACTCGGAATGTCCTAGGCCTACAACAGGAATTCGGTTTTCCGTTGGTAGTCCTTCAGGGTTAATTTTTATGTCTCTGGAGTTTTACTTTGAGTTTGATATCTGGGACAGTTGTTTTGATGGTGTCCCATGATACCATTGATAGAAAAAACCAGAGTCTACTCCATTTCAGGGCGTGCCCTTCTATTTTTCACGATTATTTTACTTTCTTCCCTGCTTTCCGTCTGAGCGCTTCCGATAGTGAAGTCTGATGTGCTTTCTCTCGGGTAGTGCTCGCTTGTTCCGCTGCCACTTTCTCTCAATTTGTTTTGGCTCAGTTTTGTGCGGTTTATTGGATTTCGGTTTCTATTGGAACCAATCCCCATTCAGGTTTTTAGCCAATCAGAATCCTGTGTTAGGAGTCTACTATTCTATATACAGAACAGATGGGGTTTATGTGTGTGTGTAAATGAGACAGAGAAACAGAGAAACAACTCTGATTTTGTAAGATATTCATTTTTAGAAGTCAATATTCAGATGTAACAAAACATTATATGATTTTTGAATACCTTTATGCATAAACCTGAAGACAGAAATCATGTTTCTTAAATATGGCAACTTTAAAACATATGGACTTCAATCTCCCAGATTTCCCTAGCCAACAATTCCCCCACCATCATTGTCCTGGATATGTCTACAGATGCTAGTATTTAAAAAAAAAAAANCATTGTCCTGGATATGTCTACAGATGCTAGTATTTAAAAAAAAAAAAATCCAAAGAGGATTTTCTGAAAAATTTCCTCTCTTCTGTCACCTTCTATTTGGCAGGAACGAACTCCCTTGTATGCTAATGATCATTCCATATTTTCCAGAGGAGATTCCAATGTTCTTTATGATGTTCAATGGCATTATTCAAAAACTGAAGGGAAAAGAATATAAGGATGTAACCAATTTACAACTCTTTGGAGGGCCTTCCTTCAGGTGCTCATTAATATGGAGCTGGGATGTCATGCTTGGCAAGCTGAAGAGGCAGGAAATAAATCCCAAATGAGAAATATCCTTCCATCCACCCAACCTCTTCTACCCTCCTTTAGGTATTTTAGACTGATTAAGTAGCCCATGAGGAGGAATGATGAATAGCCAGCCCTGTACACTGTTTTCTCAATTTCTGCTCTCCTTGTGATTACTATAGTCCTGTTTTGCTGAACTAATAAGATTATGGCATACCTCATTTCAGCATGCCTAATTGTATCAATGACAAAAAGTTGTGCCTCTCCCACCTCATCCCTCCGAAATTTATTCTGACTTCTACACCTGCAATAGGGCTAATAAATTTTTTGATTAATATTACAGTTTATCTTTTATAAGAGAAAGAAATAGGATGCAGAAGTGGAAGAAAATATCTTTGTTCTTAGGAAGCTCTATTGTTTTATGCTCTCAGGAGGAAAAAAAATACAATAAAAGACCAGATTGCTTTTACGACTAAAAGACAAAATCTTTTGAGGAAATAGAAGGACTCCTTAGCTCATGCCGTGCAGTCTAAAATTGGGCATGTGGCCTTAGATAGTCATTCAAGTGACCCAACAGAGAGTGAAATGGAAATGTTGCTCTGAAATTTGATGGCTGTCATTATCTGGTAGAGAAGAACATGGGCTGGCTTAATTCTTGGAAGAAGAAACAGCTATTGACACAGAAACCATTTGACTCCAGGCAATTGCTATCTTGGCCCACTTCCTCTGAATCAGCAGGCTCAGAATGTGAGGATATTCCTGAATGGACAATTCTTAGTGGAAGAAGAGACGGAAGTTATTGTCATGAGAGACCATAGTCAGTTTTGGTTGGGATGCCTGTATATAGCCTTTTCTGGAATGGGAGATGAAAACCATTGTGGGAAGAAATATCCATCTGGTTCAGTTCCAAACTAGGAGAAAGACATTGGAAACATGGAGGGTGATTGGAAAGAAGGTTTAATGACAAACAGAACCGCCAAGCACATGGTTCTGGTGCAACTGACCAAAACTGTTAAGAGTGAGGGATTTTTTAATACCTTCTTTAAGTTTTGCACTTGAGCTTCCTGTTCCTGTACAAGAACATATATTCTATTAGCTGTCATCAGATTCCTATGGGATCATGTAGGGGTTATGTAGGGATCATAGCTGGATCTATAGGCAAAATAGGAAGTGCAAATTCTAAGTGTTTGTCTGAGCTAAGTTTGGATGAAGTTTGGACTGCTCTAAAAGGTTGTGGTTTAATGGCTTTTGCTTATGAATAGAGCTATTTAGTTCTTAACAAACTCTTTATCTCTTAGGTGTTGACATCTGCTGTGGTCTATTAAGGAAAGGTGGGGTTTATTTTCTACCTCTGAAAACATGTTTCCCCATTTCTCCCTTCAAAAATATAATATTCTGTCTTTTTTAATACTTCTCAAAATATTTCATTCTTCTAGCAGGGGGGTGGCTTCCCATTCCATGTTCCTACATACTTTTGAAGATCATAGTTAAACTACGACAAGTTACAGACAATGGCCTATTCCAGTAATGGTGAACCTTTTTGTTGTGCTGTGCCAAAAGCATATATGCACCGGCATCCACAATGCAATGTGCCCCAACCCCCTGCGCATGTGTATGCAACACACACCCCCGCTCCCTTACCTGAACTGTGCATGCACATGCCTCCCAGCTGATTTTCAGCCCATTTGAGGCCATTTTCTCGCTCCCAGAGGCTCAAGAGAAGACTTTGCAGCCTCGTGAGGCTGAAAAATGGGCCTTCCAGAAATACTGGAAATGCCCATTTTCAGCCTCTAGAGGGCCTCTGGAGCCTGGGGAGGCCATTTTCGCCCTCCCAGAGGCTTGAAGGAAGACTCTGCAGCCTCTGGAGGCTGAAAATGGGCCCATTTTGGAATTTCTGGTATTTTCAGAAAGCCCATTTTTCGGCCTCCCAAGGCTGCAGAGGCTTCCCTTGAATCTCTGGGAGGGTGAAAATGGCCTCAAATGTGCTGAAAACCAGCTGGGAGGCATGTTTATGTGCAGTGCAGGTAAATTTGCCAGGGGCTCACCTGCCTGTACAAATGGCTCGCATGGCACATGTACCATAGATTTGCCATCATGGGCCTATTCTAATAACCATTCAGAAAATTCAGCCAATGCAAAAATGCAGCTTGGTACATTTGATAACTTTATTGCAGAGATAATTGGCTTTAGAAATTAATTCAATCCCTCTGTAGCCTGGGACCTGGGACATCATCTACTATAGGATCTTCTTGTTCAATTCACTCTAATGCAGTAAGCTTGGTATGATCCCTTGCCAAAAGAGATATACAAGAGGAGGATATACAGGCAAACATTCTTTATTATGGTTTGTCTCTTTGGGAAGAACTTACCTTCAAAGATTTTGAAATGCAATTAATGCTTTTCTTTCAAGTCTTCAAGAACTGCAGAAGAATGTTAATATGATATTGTTGTTGATGTTCCCGATAAGTAAGAAAAGGGTACTGGCTTATACCTATCATACATGTTAGGATGTTTATATATTTATTGATTTTAGTTGATTACAAGTAGCTCCCAACTTACAACCACAGCTGAGACCAGAATTTCCATTACTAGGCAAGATGGTTGTTAAATTAATTATGCCAATTTTATCAGCTGGGGGGCAGAGTTAAATATGCCATCAGCTGTCGTCATGGTGTTCCCACAAATGTTCCAAATACAGTTCCTCTTGAATTCCATTGATCCAATGTGCATATTGACCTTTAGTTGAACAGATTCTTGTGTGTAGGCTTCAGTAAATCAATGTTGCAACCCAATTGGTGGTTCTGACTTTTTGAGCATGACATTAATTTAATAATGCGGCAATAATTGCTTCCTGTCCTTTGAGTAGTAATACTGAGATATAAATCTATAACAATGTATATTTAGGGCAATGAAGTGCTTTATAATGCTTGAATAGCCCCTTGTGTGAACTCTTCTGAGAGGGGATCAGAGGTGGTATTCAGCAGGTTCTGACCAGTTCTGGAGAACCAGTAGTGGAAATTTTGAATAGTTTGGAGAACCAGCAAATACCACCTCTGCCTGGAGACTTTACAATATCCTTCCCCTGCCACATCCACCAATCCATGCCCACAGAACCAGTAGTAAAAAAATTTGAAACCCATCACTGGAGGGAATATTCTTGTTTCCCTGACTTTGAAATTTATGTTTCGGATGATTCTCTGCAGAGATGTGGCTGGAGCACCTTCCTATCTCTTAGAGGGGAAGGACATGTGTCTAGAAGATTCTGCAGAGGAGAAACAGAGTGCCAAATCCCTGCATGTCTGTTTTTCTTATGCATCTGGTGACTATCTAGCAATCTTTATTTGTATAGGTTCCTTTCCCCCTCTAATTGGTTTCTCTTGGCATCAGTGGAGTGAAGGTCAGGTAATAAGTGGAAATCACTGGTAGTCTGCAAAAATTAATTCAAACTCAGACATCTTTCACCTGAGAATCTATAATAATGCAAGTCTGGAAAGTTTGGTCTGGTGTCTGTGGATCTTCTTGCCTGAGAGGTTCATTCACAATCTGGATACTTGGATGTCTTCCTGAACTATGTCATCAAAGCTATTTCCTTCCAACCCAAATCTGCTGCAATTAATTTGAATTCCTCTGTATATGTCCAGAGTTGTTATTGGTTTGTCAAAGTGTTCACAGCATATCTTAGCTTTTTATTTAGAAATGAATATTCTAATTTGTTTAGGCTAAAATGGATTCTTGCAGTCTATGGTATTCTTTTTTAAAGTATATTTTTATTAAAACATTTAAACAAGAAGATGAAAGTGAATGTGAACTAATAGAAAGTAAGACAGAAAAAGAAAAAGAAAGAAAGATATGCAAGGAAAGAAAAAAAAAGATTAAAGTAATATCAAACAAAACCAAACAAAAAAGTGACTTTTGATATTCTTCTTAGCGGTTTCAAATACAAGTAATCCCCATTCTAAAGTTATATCATATATTCCTCTTTCTACAATCTATCCTGATGAACTATCAAAACAATATGTCACAAGAATAGAATAGAAATAGAAAGAAAAGTAGAGTAGAGTAGGACAGGGTAGGATAGAGTAACATAGTTGAAAGGGACCTTGGAGGTCTTCTTGTCGAATTCCCTGCTCAGGCAGTAATATGACATATCACTATGATTTCACAAGAGCTGACTGGATGAATATCATCACAAAGAATCAAGACCATCAGCACAGAAGATTTATTCAAACCTATATGCAAGTATCTGGTCAGCTAAAGTTCAACATTAAATTGGCACCAGATAAAGGTCAATAAAATTCAGAAGGGATTGGACTTGGATCATTTGTGAGAATACAATGAAGCTGATGTTTCATTTAACTCCACCCCCACACCCTGGGTCTTCCTGCTATTCTCCTATAGGTTGTTAAGTGAATCATTGCTACTATTAAGTGAATCACATGATTCTTACGTGAATCCAGCTTTGCCCTTGATTTTGTTTGTTTGGAAGCTGGCCGGGAAGGTTGGAAATAGTGATCACATGACTCCTAGATACTAAAACCATCATAAATACATGCTGGTTGCTAGATGCCCAAACTTTGATTACATGATCATGGGGATGCTGTGATGGTCACAAGTGTGAGGACCGATTGTAAGTCACTTTGTTTCAACGCTGTTGTAACTTTGACTGATAATTAATTGAATAGTTGTAAGCCAAGGACTACCTGTACATGTTTGTTATATTTATCTTGCATTGGATTGGATTATATAACTGACCTAAAATCATGGTAGTTAAAATGCCATGTTTGCAGGGAGAGAAGGAGGGACAGATGGATGGATGGATAGATTGCTCAGATTTGAATACTCACATGATATTTAAAGAACTGGTGGGATGCACCTTTTAATGCAAACAGAAGTGGATACATTTGGATCAAAGACCTTGTTATTTAACTCAAATCAAGTTAATGGATTTGAACATTAAAAAACAGAGATGGGAGGAAAAACTGATGGCTTTCTGTTTATCAGCAGAAGAGCAGGGGAAAAAAAATAGCATCGCACTGTTGGAGCACATTAAATCTGTACCCTTTGAGCAAACATCAGTCAAATCATTAATGTAGAGTACAAGATTTTACAAGCATAATATATAAAAATGAAAGCCGCAAGGGCCAAGTACTAAACTCAGGGGATTCCTAGTGTAATAGGTAGGTGATCAAATTCTCATCCTTGAAATACAACTGAGATGATAAGAAACTCATACAGTGAACTGTTTGCTTTAAGCACCAAGGGGTTTTTAAAATATTTCACTTCTGACTGCTGGAAGAAAATTAACGTGCTTATTTTCTGTTGAAAACATTTTCTATTATACCCTATAGCCTTCTACTATATATACAGTATATAGAGAGAGTCAGCCTCTGTTCATAAATGCAGACAGAATGCATATAGCTAAAGCAAGCAGAAGGGAAACAAGGAAGACTACTGGTTTTAATTTTGTGCCAAAGATTAGTTAAAGCATCATTTACTGTCCACTGGAGAAGGACAGAAGATCATTCAAGATAAAGAATTTCTAAATGCAGCCCAGCCAATCATGTGAATGATGCTGTGTCATCTCGCTTTCTTTGATATGACCATGTAAAAAAATGTAAACCTTCTGAACATTTTTAGAAAGGTTATCCAGAAAATGATATAATAACATTTACCATTTAAGGGGATATAATTTCCAATGTTATCCAAGTATAACAGTATAAATCCGCATAAAATATTGGACTTTAAGGGTAACCTTCAAGTTTGATATTCCAAACCTTTATTAATAAAACCACATTTTCCTTTTCCTACCGGTCTGTATGGGAATCTGTTTGTGCTTTGTTTTTCTACCATGTAGGAGCATGTAGAAGAAATTCAGATTAGACTTTCAAGGGGAAGCCAAGCTTAATCTCCGAACCATTAATATTTAAAAAAATCATTAAAAATCAGAAGTTGTTTAGAAGCCAAAATTTGGTGCCAGTGAAAAAGTTTTTTTCAATAATTTTATTGAAAGATTTAAAATTAATAAAACTAAAAGAGAATGAGAGAGGAAAAAGGAAGAAATGAAAGCAAAAGCTAGTCAAAAAGAAAAAAAAATAAAGAAAAATAGTAGCTTTTCATATTTGCAGCATTTATATATAATATTGTAAATTTTCCCTTTTCTCTATAATTCTATCATGACTCTTTTCGGCCCCCCCCACCCTCTTTCATGCAAAATGTTCATAAAGGGTTCTT
Organism: Laticauda laticaudata; assembly: GCA_004320025.1. NCBI lineage: Eukaryota > Metazoa > Chordata > Lepidosauria > Squamata > Elapidae > Laticauda > Laticauda laticaudata. The sequence goes on from BHFT01019437.1 coordinate 15,695, forward strand.
AGTCAACAGTAAGCATAGATATTGTCTTTTCTTTGATCAAATATGTATAATTTATCTGTCTCCATGAGCTCTATCATCTTCACCAATTATTCTTCCAATATGAAAGATGCCAAATCTTTCATTATTTGTGTGTACAATAATTTTACTCTGATTATCATGTGTAAAAACAAAGTCTTGTGACTTTTCTTCAACTGTTTATCCATCAGTCACAAAATGTTCTGCTTTCAACTGTATATTACTCTTTAAAATCTTCTGAATCAGTGTATACATTTGAACTCAAAATCTTTTAGTTTTTTTTTTGACACATCCCCCAAGCATGATAAAATGAGCCTTCTTGTTGGTGTGATGAAAAGTTTCAGTTTTTATGAGTTGATTAATATCTGCCCCTTGCCTTCAGTTTTGTGAAAGAACAATTGAAAAACAATACATTTATTTATTAGTCACATTTTTAGGTTATCTACTCTAAGTGTAATTCTAGATTAAAAATATAAACCTTTTTTTTTTACTCTTGTTAAACAAAATACAGAATAACAGCCTTGAAAGGGATCCTTCTATTTCCACCACCTGCTCATTCCAAACAAATGGCTGTTTAACCTCTTCTAAAAACCTGCAGTGATGAAGCACCACAAGTTCTGAAGTTAAGCTGTTCCACTGATTAATTGTTCTAATTGTCAGGAAATGTATCCTTAATTCCAGGTTGACTCTCTTTTTGGTAAGTTTCCATCAATTACTTCTTGTATGGCTCTCAGGTGCTTTGGAAAGTAGGTTATCCCCTTCATCTTTGTTTCAGCCTTTCCAATATTGGAAGACTACTATCACCCCTCACATATTGGAAGATTACTATCTCCTTAGTCCTTCTCTTACTTTACAGCAGGGGTCTTCAAACTTGACAGCTTTAAGATTTGTGCACTTCACCTCTCAGAATTCCTCCCCCAGTCATTTTAGCTCAGGCATTCTGGGAGTTGAAGTCCACAAGTCTTAAACTTGCCAAGTTTGAAGACCCTTGCTTTACTGAATAAAGAGGGGATCTTTATACAAGCTTTTCTTACTATGAAAATCTCATTCAATTCCCTTCCCAGAGCCATATGCAACCCAGTCAAAATCAGATCTTGCAGCCTCATGACTATGGCAGGTTCATGAAATCAAGTTTTGATAAAAACCTTGAGGTTGCTGTCTATTGGGAGCTTCTGCATGGAACCTATCATCAGTTATTGTGTAAATTGCTTACCCTTGGATTATCTCTGTAGTTATAAAGAAGCTTGTAAGAGATTTGGTAGCACCTTGCTTGTAGGTATGCTTTTAATGTTATGTTTTCAAATCTGTTTGCTTGAGTTAATGATAAAGTTAATGATAAATCCTTTATTTACTGGTATTCTTATTGTCTTATTGCATGAAAAAGAACAATTGCCAAGGTACCTGATCACTGCCCAACACCAAATAGAATCCTTCATGAAGTTTCAGATTGTTCATCAACCCCTATCGTTTATTATATAGAAATTATTTGATAAATACTACTTTTATTAATACTATAACAGCAACAGCAACAACAGCCCATTGGATAGATAGTCCTTGGGGGTGCCTCCTTCTGCTCCAGGCTTGTGGCTCTGCCCATTTATCTCTAGCTTTCCTCCTCAGCTGGCCCTCCCCTATTCATTCATCCTGGCCAATGGGCATCTGCCCTTCTGTCCCATATCCTTTGGTGCAGCATATTCACTGAAACACCATTTGTCCTGGCCTTTTGTCCACATGGAACAGTTAGATGCCAGCCAATCAGATGGCAGACATAAGCCATGTTGCTCCTGGCTGCCAGGATGCGATCTCAAGGGTTGATGGGCTATGGGGAGGTGTGGCAGCCAAACAGCCTCAGGCACTTTTTAAGGGAAGGAAGGAAGGAAGGAAAGAAGGAAGGAAGGAAGGAAGGAAGGAAGGAAGGAAGGAAGGAAGGAAGGAAGGAAGGAAGGAAGGAAGGAAGGTTCCTGCAGCCTTCCATCTCCTTCCCTTCCTTCCTTGGAGGAGAAGGAGGCATGGCCTGGAGGATCCTGATAGTCCCATTCCACCTTGAATTGCACCCAGAAGACAGGTAACCAAAGCAGCCCATCTAATAAAGGAGTTACATGGGAATATCAAAAACATAATCATCATCATTCATGCTGCTGCAGACCATTTGAATCTTTTGAGCAGTGTTCTGGGATGCCCCACATGGAGTGAATTGCCGTGATCCAGACAAAACTACAACTTTGCATAAAAGGGCTGTTCATAATTATTGTCATAATTATTACATAAGATGTAATATAAAGTTAAAGTTAATTATATTACATAAGATGTAATATAAAATTAAAGGTTCCCCTCACATATACAGACTAGGAGGCAGTGTCATCTCCATTACAAAGCCGAAGAGCCAGCACTATCTGAAGACATCTCCATGGTGATGTGGCCGGCTTGATTAAATGCTGAAGGCGCACAGAACACTGTTACCTTCCCACCAAAGTGGTCCCTATTTTTGTATGCTTTCGAATTGCTAGGTTGGCAGAAATTGGGACAAGTAATGGGAGCTGACTCTGTTATGTGACGCTAGGGATTTGAACCGCCAAATTGCTGACCTTTCTGATCGACAAGCTCAGTGTCTTAGCCACTGAACCACCACATCCCTTATTTCACAAAATTATTTTGTGAATAATTAGCTGCAGAGAAAGAGAGAGAGAGAGGGAGGGAGGGAGGGAGGGAGGGAGAGAGAGAGAGAGAGAGAGAGAGAGAGAGAGGGTGGGGGGGAAAGACTTTTTTAGTTCCTAGCAAATTCATGGAAGTGAAACCTTGGTAACAGGAAAACAGAAAGGTTTGTTGTACTTTCTTTCTGCTTGTTATTGTTTTTTACTTTACAATTTTTCTTTGGGATTTCCAATGGTCTCCCATCTTGTGGAAAATTATGCAATCCAGTTTAACTTTTTAAGCTCTCCAAGATTGGATACGGGGTGCTGTATAACTGTGTTTTAAGGGCCTGTCACATAGGCCAACGGATGCAAAAAGTTTGTAAAAAGGACACAGCGGACGAGAAAATTTTTCCATCCATTGTGATCCGCTCTCAAAAGTGCCCCAAAATTTGCATAAACAGAGCGGACAAAAACGGAAAGAAAGGACAGGAGAGGATGTAGCCAGAATTTTAAAGCGGATGCTCCTAGTGGATGGAAGCGGATGGCATATCCGCAGGGCTTCCAGGGAGCACAGCGAAGTGGACGCGCCGGTGGAGGAACAGATGCAGAGGCGGAATTCCGAGTGATACAGCAGATGCATCACGGACACCTAGTGGATGCCAGCAATGACTAGCGGATGCAAAGCATTCACTGCGCATGCGGGGAGGATGCATTTCCTCAGCCCCTGGATATAAAAGGATGCAGCTCGCAAGCAGGTCACCATTTAGAGGAAAGACCTGCTGCCAGACACATCTCCAGCCAACAAGCCTGTGCCATCTTCTGCCAGCCCTGGCAAGAAGGACAGGCCACCATCCCACCCCCTGGCCCTGATTCTGCTTCTGCTGGGCTTCTGCTGCTCGGGCTGACTCTGCTGGTTGCTGGGGCTTCTGCTGGGCTTACTCTGCTAGTGCTGCTCCTGGTGCTGGTTGCTTCTGCTGGTGCTTACTCTGCTGGTGCTGCTGCTGATGGTGCTGCTGGTGCTTACTCTGCTGCTGCTGATCCTGGTCCTGCTGGTGCTTCTGGTGCTGCTGGTGCTGCTGGTGCTGCTGGTGCTGCTTTTGCTGCTTTTGCTGCTGCTGTTGTTGTTGCCTACTACTGCTGCTGCTGGTGCGGTGGAGCAGCCCCTAGAACCTCGAAGCCCCTCTGATGAGGCCCAGAAGGCCCTGCCAGAGGGAGGAAAAGCATACGCAAGATAGGGAGGAGGAGGCAATATTCCATCGAAGAGGAACATGAGGATGAGGTGCTCGAATGGCCTGAGGAGAAACGAGTACCTATGGCGGAAGGACAAAGGCTCTATCGAGACACCAAAAGGAAGCTTGCAGCGTGGAGAGAGAAAGCGGAGAGCCTGGGCTACACTTCGGAGGTCCTCCTCGAGTGTTGGAAACACATGCACACCTGGTATGGGAAGCTGGACCTCAAGAAGTCTGGCCAAGCCGCTCTCAAGCTTACCGACCAGGAGACCTACGTGATGGCCAAGTGCAGCTTCTTGGAGAGTGAGATCCGCCACTGAGGAACAGCCCCTCTGTCTACCTCTCTCTCAGGCAGCCCACAGAGAGCCAGTCCTCTTTGGCAAGAGTAATCTCCTATGTCCAGGCATGGTATCTGTTGAGCGTCCCACGAGGGAGACCCCCCCGACAGCTGCACTCCCTGTTGTGGAGCGTTTTGAGGACCCCTGATGCAGTGGGAGCAAGGAGAGGGCATTTCCACCAGAGACCAACCCACACCCACACCCAGCTCCACCTTCACAGAAAGCAGGCAGAGAGCCAGACCGAGGGGCAGAGCCACACTGTCCTGCTGGAGATCAGGGACACCATCAAAAGCAGCGTAGATCTCCTCTCTCAGGCTGGTACACACCGACATACCATCTCAAACCACAAGCCCTTCCTCACCTACGTCAACCAGACCCTTCATGGACATGTCCAAATCACAGTACCAGGTGATAAAGGAGAGGATCACCGGTCTTCTCCACAAACCTCCAGGCCCACCTGAACCTTCTCCGACCAAGTCCAGGTCTGCCTCCTCCACCCCAGGTGATGTCACACCCTTCCAAGCTTTCCACAGGCCCTCACCTTCCAAGGCTATGCTACCAGGAGTTCCAGCAGCACAGGAAGCCCTTCCCAGTCAAGGCACAGGTTCATCGAACACCAACCAATGCCACTGATGCCACGATGCCACCGATGCCACCCAGCCAATGATGCCACCATGCCTCACCTCGCTCAGCTGCAAACCAGACAGCCCCACTACACTCCTCCTTCCTCCGCCCCACAGCCAAGCCCGGGCTCAGAACATTCTGTCATCGCTCTTGGGACTGACACCCCATGTCATGGAGGAAGGGGCTCTTAACATCACGGGACTGTGCCAGCTCTCTGAGATCTTCCTCCACACACCATCCCCTGTTGTCCTCTTGGGGCCAGCCACCACAATGGTGCCTCAGACCAGCCCTCCAGCAGCAGCCACCTCCACAGCAACTGGACCCTTCACCCCTGAGACTATGGGCACGCCTCAGAGTAACTGGAGAAGAGTGCCAAGAGACTGGGTTGCTACCTGTTGACTTTATCTTTGCTTGGACACTTTACTTGGGTCATTTTGCTTTTACAGTTTGTTATTAATAAAGGTTATCTTTGCTTCACATACTTGGTTCAGTTCTTTTAGTCAATAAAGTCTCTGGTGGAAACTTTTTAGAAATGGATTAACCTTTGCATGCTTGTGGGATGGGTAAGATAGCATTGGGATGGCAGGGATACCTGTGGATGGGTAATAGCTGTGGGATGGCATGAACACCTGCTGGGATGGGGCGCGGATACCTGTGGTATGGTAATAGCTGTGGGATGGCAGGATATCTGTGGATGGGCAGGGATACCTGTGGGATGGTGTAATAGCTGTGGATGCGTTAGAATGCAGGGATATGTAAGCCTCCATTGCAAGCATAGTGGGACTGTCTATGGTCCACCCTCCCAGGTGCCACACCTATGCGCCCTTTATTATCAATAACAATTTAATCATTAATGAAACACATTTCAACATAAAACACAATTCTTTATTAAATGCCCTGTTCATTTGTAGGGCCACTCAACATACATGGCACAATCTCATCAGTGTGATTAGAACAGGCTCAAGGAAGTATCCATTAAGCATTTACCCATCCTGTCTTGCCACCTCCACTGCTCCACTGGGAGTTGCACGAATGTTTCAGGATGTTGCGCTGCTTCTTCCCTTCACATGAAGCCCTGTTGGGGCCTTGCACATCCACAGGATCTATCAAGTTTTGCCCTTGCCTCCATTTCACCAGGCTCCATGTTCCCATTGCCTTGTTTGGTGGTCCACAACCTGTTCTGCCACACTGGGTAGTGGGTGCGCATGAGATTGTGCAGGATGCAGCAAGCTTCCATGATGTTCCTCACGGTCCTCTGGGCGATGCTGCATGGTGGTGAGACAGTACCTGGACCTGTTGGCCATGATGCCAAAGGCGTTCTCCTACCACCCGCCTTGCCTGGACAGTCCTGTAGTATTAAGATCCTCTCTTCACGGGTGCAGGCAATCTGGAAGTATTAGGCGCTTCATGCAGGTAGGTTCTGATGGAGAAGACAACATCCCCATGATGAAGTAGACACCCATGTTGTGTGTCGTTGGGCAGGGGGTCTGGATCTTTGAAGCCCATGATGAGGTTTGCGTTCCAGCCCCCTCCTTGAGGTCACTGGCATTGTATACCTGGGCATCTGAAGATGACCCATTGCCTGAAGCATCGATGTACATGAACTTTGTAGTCAGCATCGACCATGGCGAAGAGGAGATGCTGAAGACCCTTATACTTGAAAATAATGTGGACCCTGACTTGGCTGGAGCTTTGCAGGCCACGTGCCTTGCCATCTATGGCTTCCAACGGTGTGTGGGAAGTTCCACTTCTGATACCAGTGCTCTGCAAACTTTCTTCCAGCCTTCTTCAGTGGAGGGGACTGGAGGAGCTCCTCCAGGTATTATTTGATGATGACCTGTACCACTTCTCCTGACCACAATGCTGATGGAGTTTTGTGGCACCCTCCAGGCGTACTGCATTCTCCTGTACATGGTCTGGGAGAGCCAGGTGGCGCAGAGTCAGTGCCACCTTCAGCCCAGGGTCCAGGCTGGTGTTTGCCTTGGTCAACCTGGGTCTCAGCCACTCCACAACTTCATCAAACATGGCAGGTGGCATCCTCATGAAGGTTCTTGAATGCATGAGAGTCTCCATTCCTCAGCTCCACCATCAGCTTGTTATGCAGTCCATCTCGGCTCTTCTCGTGATCCATCTTTGGACCCAGACACTTCTTGGACGCCTCCTTTTTTTCACCGTAGAACAGTGTGAAAGAGCCTGTAGAGGGCTTTCGCACTGTTGCAGAATGATGGCAGCTATCAAAAGGAGTGTGTGACCATCCATGGTGGACATGACTGGATGCTGTGGAAGAGGAAGAGCCAGATGAAGGCTGAAGAGGTCTGCACCGCAGGGCTGCTGGACTGAAAGTGAGATCCAGGTGATTTCTCCCCCTTTTTATAGGAAATATAGGTTTTCCAATGAGGTGTCCTTTTGCATCCTCCAGGCATCCTGCAGACATCCTTAAATATCTGAGATACGGTCCCCTAAGCGAACGTTTTTTTCCGTTTTAATGCTTTGTATGTGATCTGCATCCGCTTTCATCCTTTTACGTCTGTGCTACTAATGCTGCGTGTCTGTTCCACGTCGCTTTTCGCTTTCCTTCCCTGTGTCCATTTTCTGCTGGAGCGGATGCGGAGTTGCGTGGATGCGCAGCGGATGCCTAGCGGATATAGCGTGACGCGTAACGGGTAACGACCGACGTATAACGGATGTTCCCCGTATGCATAGCAGATGTAGAATGGATGCGTTTGCGGTACTTTACCACTCAAAGTTTTGTGCAGCTAGCTCCATTTTGTCAGTAGACGAATGCTGGACGGATAGAGGAGGATGAAAAAACGGCGCGCCACTAGAGCTACAGAAACGGATGCATGCGTTAAACCACCAATGGATGGCAAGTGTTTCTCTCCGTTTTACATCCTCTTTCCATCCGTTGGTGCTGTGTGACAGGGGCTTTAATAGCAGTAAGTAAAACATATTTATGCACATTATACTTTCAAGATACTTTTTAACCACTACAGCTATTTTGCTCAGGGCTCTTTGTGCTGGAACCTGGGGCTATCTCATTTGCTACTCACCAACCATTTCTGATGGATCTCTGATTATTATTCCAAGCATTGTTCAGTTGATCTCTGGAAGTTCCAGTAGCCATTTGAGATCCAGAAAAAGTATGTTGTGATGGCCCAGCATTGCAAAGCTGTCAAGAAAATTTCATTGCTTCCCAGAGGCTGTTTCCAACCACCAAACCATTCCTGAACTAGCTAGCATTGTGGAATATGACACAAGACAGGTTAATCAATCTCATTTTTCTTCCTTTTCTCCCAGTTTAACCTGCCATGAACATAAATAATTTTAAATGAATACAGGTTCAGAAATTGTTGCAATATTTACATTTCTGGTGAAGACAATGGTGATACCCATCTGAAGACAAGGCATGACATCCATGAAATGTGAACTGATAGAAATCTGCATCTTGGTTTTTGTGGAGCTCTTGCTCATTCAATAGTTTCCTTGCCATCATGATGGGTTTAGAGTCCCTATTTCCAGGATTGCAAGCTGCTTTATATGAACCACCTGAGAAATTGAGACATTAATTCAAGGGTATGACTGAATTCAACAATTAGACTGATGCATAAATGGCATAAAGTGGACTCAGAGAAGATCCTATAATGAAGTGTGAAAGAAACATACTCTGAACAATGGTATAAAATAGTCATGAAAGAATGTATTCCATATTGACTTACTTGTAGGAATTCAGCACTTCTCATTAGTTTATTATACTATGCTAAAAAGGCAATTTTGGCATGTGGCCAGATTAATATGTGAGGAAGTAGAATGTGCATCAGAATAGAAATCAGAAAAAAGGACAACACATTCTGGTCAACTGATCCTAAAAATCCTTTCAATTCTATCAGGTTTTTCTATCTGTCATAATTATATTTCCTTGTGGGTTGGGGCAAAATATGTGAGAATTGTCAATAAGTAAGATAGCTTCTTATAAGCCCCATGCTATAGCCTAATGTAATATAGCAAATTCAGACACTGCATAGAGCAGGGGTTCCTCGAACTTGGCAACTTTAAGACTTGTGGGCAGCTGGCTGGAAAATTCTGGGAGTTGAAGTCCACAAGTTTTAAAATTGCCAAGTTTGGGACCCTTGGCAGAGAGTAATCAGAATTTCTAAAAATGGTTCCATCCAAAGTATAACTTGAGTCATTTCTAGTTCAGATTCCAACTTGGTCATTTAACTTTATAGCATATGTTTGCCATCTAATATGATCCAGCCTGATTTCAAAGGGGTACTCTTTTGAGTAAACATTGGAAGGGTGCCTTATGACCAAAAGATCACAACAGACAGAAGGTTGTAGATATATAATCCATATAATGTCACTTTTGTATTTCCTTTTTTTCATATGCACACAGGCCCTCAGGGAATACAATTCTTCTTGTTTTATGATGCAATGAGATAGGCGCTAAATTTTATACTGTATTTTCTCTACATCAATCTCTTTTTTGTTAAAGTTATAAAACCTATTTCACTAATTCACAGATCAGATTCCTGATGTCAGGAATGCTGTGTCGCATAAGCACATAATGTGTCACACTCCAACAGTAATCAGGCTTAAATAGAGAAAGAGTAATACATTCTTCTGATCACATGACAAATCATAAAGCAAATGACTAATGAAGTTCACATCACACTGACATATTGCAGTCCTCCCCCCTTGCAACTTGCCATAATTAAATAAGAACAGCTGATTCAAGAGTGTCTGCAACATTCTCTTTCCCTTATCAGTGTGCTTTATCATTTGATGACCAGAGAGCACATATTGCAGAACAGCAAACATTGTCTCAATGTTCTAAGGAAACCTTGTTCCCTAATCAGATGGTAACTATTTGCTCTTAATCATCCCAAACCAAAGTGATTCTTGTTTTCTTGCTTAGAATATTTTTAAGTGGGTGCATGCACACCCACACATCTCCTCTTCCCACACAAAAACATAAAATATCTTTAATCTCTAGAGATAGTGAAAATAATCAAATCATAGCTTGTCATTACATTGCATTTATGATACCAGTTGATCAATATGTTCAATATTCTTTCATCCTTTTCTTTTGTAATAACTTGAGGTATGGTGACTCCAGAGGAAAGAACAAGGCATGAATAAATTGCACAGAATACACCCCAAAATTATCTATATCTGCTGTCATTGATCTCTCCTGTAATTTCCTAACCAATGTCATTGTTTTTTTCATCAACAAAGTAACTCTATGAATCTGCTTTTCTACTAATTACTTTCTTGAGGTCAGATAAAATTATAATAATGTTCAAAATAGAAACAATAGAAAGCTACAAGCACCAGTAGGTGTCAATGATTGTCCTGATGATCAGTGATGTGCTAGCAGATTTGTACAGAATGGGTGTGATCTTGTCATCATAAGCAAATCCAAGGAGACCTCAACTGAGTCAGCCTCTCTAGATTGGCATTAGTTGACGTCAGCCAAATCATTATGAAGACAATTTGCAAAACAATTACTCGATATATTGAAATATGTTGAGAAGATATATGTAAAATAACATGGCACAATGGTTAGAATGCAGGCTACTTCTGCTGACTGCCAGCTGCCTGCAACTTGGCAGTTCGAATCTCACCAGGCTCAAGGCTGACTCAGCATTCCATCCTTCCAAGATCAGTAAAATGAGGGCCTCAACTGTTGGGGGCAATATGCTGACTCTGTAAAATGCTTAGAGAGAGCTGTAAAGCCCTGTGAAGTAGTATATAAGTCTAAGTGTTAAGTGCTATTGCTATTTCCCCTCTTCTTGGGAGGCAGATTGTCCCAGAATTTTATTAGAAAACTTTGAATTGAGAACTAGCATGCAACTTAATCTATTTCAGAAGGAAACTTGGTTTATGAAATGAATAATTTGGCTGATTTTATAAAAACAATTTGTAGATGATGGCAGAAATTCTTATCATGCTATTATTCATCTTTGGCTATTCCCCATGATTAATTCGTCCTCTGCATTCATTGTTTGGAGATCTCAACCTCTTTCTCTGTTGCTGTCTTTCACCCTCACTTTCTTGGACCCCTCTTTCAGTTGATGTAGAGTTTTATCAGTTTCTCAACTTCTTCATTTTCAGTGGACACAGAGATTAAGATTCATGTCAAACCTCAATCAATGACATTTCTTAGGAAGCATGTATCTCAAAAAAGACATGATATCAATCTTGGAGAGAAATTCATGGCTTCTGTATTTCTTTTTCCTAGAAACTTTTTGCTTGATTATTTTTTCTAGGTTAGAAGGCAGTTACATAAATAAAGCTGTATACCAGAGTTGAAGTTCAAGAGCTATTATGTAAGAGGATCAAATGAACACTCAGCAAATAGCAATAGCACTTAGACTTATATACTGCTTTGTAGTGCTGTACAGCCCTCTGTAAGTGGTTTACAGAGCCTATTGACCCCAACAATCTGAGTCCTCATTTTACTTACCTCAGAAGGACAGAAGGCTAAGTCAGCCTTGAGCCTGGAAGGATTTGAACTGCTAAATTGCAAGCAGCCAATAGTTAGCAGAAGTGGCCAACATGGTACAACATTCTAACCACTGCACCACCAAAGCTCTATAATAGATAATTTCAATACCAGTGAGCAGGTTCACTGTGGAAATAGGAACATTTTATGTCCCAATTGGTGACTGGGGGAAAAACTGGATAATGCACATCAAGATGCCATCAGATGTCTAAAAAGTATTACAATGCAAACTATTTTGACTTATATCTTCCAAAACACAAGAAAAACTATGATGGGACCAAATTAAGTAACCACTGGCTTTCCATTTCTCAAAATACTAACCATGCTATTTTGGACTTGTGTTTCTTTTTTGTAATGATGTCTGCTTGCTTTTAGAAATAGACTTCAAAATAAAATAAGTTTCAGAAAATATGGTTAGTTTGAACAATTTAAAGAAGTTTAAAAATTAACATACTTGCTCAGCAGTAGCCAATTTTTTGTTAATACATTCACTGGAGTGCAAAAAACATATAATTATATCAAAACACAAAGATATAAAATAATGTAACAATGAGAAGACATAGTCCTGTTGCACCACGGTGTCTGCTCAATTAGAAGAGTGAATAAAGATGCTTTCAATTTATCCTGGAACAATAGAATGTTTTGTTTCTAAGGAAGAACATTTCAAGAAAGGGAACTATCTTCCTAAAGGATGATGAAGAAATGTCTACATTTTTGTCCCAAAGTTAGTTAAGGCTAGGTCCCACTGGCCGACGGATGCAAAACGTATGCAAAAAGGACACAGCGGACAAGCAAAATTTCGG
>BHFT01019438.1:0-19568 GCA_004320025.1 Laticauda laticaudata
GGATGGCAAGCTGTTTTGTCCATTTTACATCCTCTTTGCATCCGTTGGTGCAGTGTGACAGGGGCTTAACTTTCTCAAAAAAGGGGTCATATTAGCTTTCCATCACATTAACTTCAATAAGCAAGAGGGCTATAGAGAGACAGATGAAAGAGAGATGACTTACATTGATGTGTATTATCTGAGTGTCTTCTGTTCATTTGGAATTTCACCAAAAGCCATGATTTAAATTCTATTTTGTTCACATTTTTATGTCACATTTTGTTCACATTTTTATGTTTTTATGGCCCATATGATAAGGGCTGATGATTGTACCAGGAACAAAATAATGTGATTGCCACTTGTTAGGATTGTTTTATTAATAAATAACCGAGCCACCAGAGGTGGTATTCAGCAGATTCTGATCAGTCCTGGAGAACCGGTAGCAGAAGTTTGGAGTAGTTTGGAGAACCAGCAAATACCACCTCTGACTGGTCCCGCCCCATCTATTCTCTGCCTCCCGAGTTCCAGCTAATCAGCTGGAAGCTGATCAGATTGGAAACTGAGAGCAGGTTAGTGGGGTGGGAATGGAGATTTTACAGTATCCTTCCTCCAGGAGTGGGGACGGAATGGAGATTTTGCAGTATCCTTCCTATGCAGTATCCTTTTCTATGACAGAAAAGATGGGATATTTTCATAGTATATTGGCATTTGTGTTTATATTTTCCTTAGTTATTTTAAAGATATTTTGGACATTCTCTCTTTGACTGATCTTTGAGATGGCTGTAAGGCATATTGGTGTCTTATATTACACCTTGTGAACTTCACAGCAGACTATTGAGAGTTCAATCAATAAACAGTGGTAAAATTAAAATCTTGTGGTCAAAAGCCTCAAGATGTAATTTAATATTTTTTAAAAAGCAAAACCAAAAATATGTGGTTTATTGTTTGACTGCCTTATTTTCCACTTTAAACACCAAAGGTTTATCTCAGGTGAATCTAAAACCGAAAAGCTTTTGTGGAATAATGATTGATCTTACATTTTTATTTATGTGCATAAAAAAGGATCTCCCAAACCAATAAGAAAATATTTAATATTTATCTATTTTCCAGAACACTTTGAGATTTTATTTCTGATAAAGCATAGAATTTCATATCTGCTTAAAGGAGGTTCCATTTATCTCTCAACATCTTTGTAGATATGCGTTCCAATATTTTAGGGGCCAATTTAAAGAAGAGGACGTCAACTAAAGCACCAGAAGACAAAAAGCAATGATTGGAAAAAGGAACAACCTAGAAGTAAGGAAAAGTTTCCTGTCAGTGAGAACAATGCAATAGATTGCTTTCAGAAGTTGTGAGTGCTCCATCACAGGAGCATTTTAAGCCCATGTCACACCGGCCAACGGATGCAGAAAGGACACAATGGATGAGCAAAATGTTCCATCTGTTGTTATCCGCGCTCAAAAGGGGCAAAAATTTGCATAACCAGAGCGGATAACACGGACACAACGGACCGGGGAGGATGCAGGGGAATGCAAAGCGGATGCGGAACAGAACCCCAGCGGAGGGAAGTGGATGGGGGTGGATGGCGCAACCGCCAGGGCTTCCAGGGGGCCTCAGCGAAGCGGACGCGGAACGGATACAGCGGATGCAGAACGGACGCCGAACGGATGAAGCGGATGCACAGCGGATGCACAGAGGAAGCCTAGCGGATGCCTGGCGTTAATTGTGCATCGGGGGGGGGGGGGGGATGCATTGCATCAGCCCCCCAGAAAAAAACGGAATTAGCTCGGAAGCAGGCCGCCATTCAGAGTTAAAGACTGCTGCCAGACGGATTGGCTGCCTTGCCTGCCCTGCTGCATGTCTGTTGCCAAGCCTTGCTGCCAGCCTGCTGCAAGCCTCCCCTGCCAGCCTTGCTGCCAGCCTGCCTGCAAGCCTTCTGCCAGCTGGTCTGCCTGCCAGCCTTGCTGCCTGCCTTCCTGCCAGCCTTGGTTCATGTCTGTCTGCCAGCCTTGGTGCCTGCCTGCCTGCACAGCCTTCCTGCCAGCCTTGGTGCCTGCCTCCCTGCCAGCCTTGGTTCCTGCCAGCCTCCTGCCAGCCAGCAACCCCACACCATGCGGAAGCACAGCAAGCCCCAGCCATCTGCTGCCAGCCCTGGCAAGAGGGACAGGGCTACCATCCCGCCCTTTGGCCCTCACTCTGGTTCTCCTGGGGCTTCTGCAGCACAGGCTCACTCTTCTGGGGCTGGCGCTTCTCTGCTGCTCTGCTTCTGGAGGAGCTGATGAACACAAGCTCCAGCACCAGACACCTCCACAGCACCTGCACCTTCACCCCTGAGACTGAGCGACCAAGAGGAGTGCCAGAGACTCTTTTTTTGTTTTATAGCTTGTTGTTTAATAAAGTCTATTTATGATTCAACACACTTGCTTCATTTCTTTTTTATAAAGTCTTGGTGGAAACTTTTAGAAATGGTTTTAGCCTTTGCATGCTTGTGGGATGGGTAAGGATACCTTTGGGATGGGTTAGGATACCTGCGGAATGGGTAATAGCTGTGGGATGGTTTAGGATAGCAGTGGGATAGATAAACCTCCAGTGCAAGCATAGTGGGACTGTATGGTCCACCCTCCCAGGTGCCACACTTTATGGCCCTTTATTATCAATAACAATGTAATAATTATCCTCGCATGTCAACATAAACACAACTCTTTATTAAACGCCCGTTCATTGTAAGCCAACCCAAACATACAGGGAACAATCTCATCAGTGTGATGAGACAGGCTGAAGGAAGCAACCATCAAGCATCTACCATCCTGTCTTGCCACTTCCACTGCTCCAGCTGTGGAGTTGCACCAGTGTTTCAGGAGGTTGCGCTGCTTCATGCGAGGCTTTGTTGGGGCCTTGCACATCCTTAATATCAATCAAGTTTCGCCCTTGTCTCCATTCCCCAGGCTCCATGTCCCCATTCTTGCCTTGCTGGGGGTCCACGAGCCTGTTCTGCAAGACTGGGTAGCGGGTGCGGCATGAGATTGTGCGGGAATGCAGCAAGCTTCCATGATCCTCCTCACAGTCTCTGGGCAATGCTGCATGGTGGTGAGAAGTACCTGGAACCTGTTGGCCAGGATGCCAAAGGTGTTCTCCCACCACCCGCCTTGCCCTGGACAGCCTGTAGTTGAAGATCCTCTCTTCACGGGGGAGGAGTCTGGAACTGTAGGGCTTCATGAGGTAGGTTGTGAGGGAGAAGGCGTCATCCCCACGATGAAGTAGGGCACATCTTTTGTGTCGTTGGGTAGGGGTTCTGGATCTGGGAACCACCATGAGGTTGCCTTCCAGCTCTCTCCTTGAGGTCACTGGCGTTGTATACCTGGGCATCTGAAGATGAGCCGTTGCGTGAAGCATCGATGCTGAAGAAGGACGATGCTGAAGAAGCCTTGTAGTTGAAATAAGTGGACCCGAGCTGGCTGGCGCTTTGCAGGCCACATGCTTGCCACCTATGGCTCCAACGGTGTGGGGGAAGTTCCACTTCTGATACACTGCTCTGCAACTTTCTTCCAGCCTTCTTCAGTGGAGGGGGCACTGGAGGAGCTCCTCCATATATTCTTCGATGATGGCCTGCACCACTTCTCTGACCACAATGCTGATGGTGTTGGATGGCACCCTCAGCCACCGCATTGCATGCTCCTGGAGGAGGTCCTGAGGCCAGGTGGCGCAGAGTGAGTGCCACCTTGAGCCCAGGTTCCGGCGGGCTGGTGTTTGCCTTGGTCAACCTGGGTGTCAGGCGCTGCACAACTTCGTCAAACATGGCTGGAGGCATCCTCATGAAGTTCTGGACCCATGAGTGTCTTCGTTTCTGAGCTCCACCATCAGCTTGTTGTACAGTCCATACTCTGCTCTTCTGGCAAACCATCTTCGGATCCAGACTCTTTTTGGGTTTGGCTCCTATTCTTCTCACAGTAGAGTTCACAGAGCCTGCAGATGGCTTCGACTGTTGCAGAACGATGGTGGCTGCCGAAAGGACTTTGTTACAATCCACGGTGGACATGACTGGATGCTGTGGAGAGGAGAGGCCAAGATGAAGGCTGCAGAGGTCTGCACCGCTGGGCTGCTGTTCTGAAAGTAAAGATGCAGGCGAGTTGCTCCCCCTTTTTATAGGCAGTATAGGTTTTCCTCTAGGCATCCTCTAGGCATCCTCTTAGGCATCCTCTAGGGATCCTCTAGACATCCTTAATATCCGTGTGACATGGGCTTTAAAATGCGTAAAACCTACATATGTTTATTTATGCTATTCATGAATTTCAAGAAATTCTACATTCTAATTATGCTGTTCAAATATTATCTTCAAAGCTGTAGTAACATTTTTTGGTTATGATTGTTTTAAATCTAATGAATATTTTGATGTCCATTATATCTGAATGTGCATTAACTGATGTCATTTCATGCTATGGGGTGTAATTATGCATATATATATATATGTTTTCTGAGGTTTTCGCGAGTATTTGTATGTGGATCTTTGGTTATTCCGGGTTTTCCCCACGTAGAAATTGGAAGTATCTAGGCAACGTTTTGATGAAGTCTCATTCATCATCTTCAGGCTTGTTTCTTCAGCTCTGTGCTTCTCAGAGTTACTCTGAGAAGCACAGAGCTGAAGAAACAAGCCTGAAGATGTGAATGAGACTTCATGCGAAACGTTGCCTAGATACTTCCAATTTCTACGTGGGAGAAAACCCGAATAACCAAAGATCCATATATATATTAAAATATATATTATATATATATATATATATATATATATTATATATATATGTATATAAATTATTATATTATATATATATATTATCGTATAATTTTGAATCATTTTTTACTTACTTAAGTATGCAAATAAAGACAATGGAAGTTAAGTTACTAATATTTTTTTATTTACCTAATTTGTATGTTGCTTTTCCTTTCATTAAACATGGCAATTAAGAAAAGTGGGAATAATAAAAAAATCAATGTAAAATAATCACAATCATAACACTAATAATTAACACTCCCAGATATCATGAAAAAATCAAGACAACAAATATATTAATGTATTGTCTTTTCATCTATTATTCAGACTGAATGTAGATCTTTTGTGAATGATGGAGGTTATTTACACAATAGGATGCAAACACTAGAAGTTAAATCATTACATAATATATGTAAGCTCTGTACTAACAAAAAAAGTTGGCCCAGAACTGCTTTCTGATACTACTCAGAAAAAAATCCTTTCAGCTCCTACAGAATTTATTCTTATCAATGTTCTCAAATCATCTGCCAGCAGGCGAACCTTTAAAGGGCAAATTTTTCTCACTCCCAGGTCATCCGAAAAGAAAAAGAATATGCCATTTCTTGTAAAAGTTTTAAGTGTTTATTTAATCATGCAGATACCTGACAAGAATACATATGGGTATAATAAAAAATAAAACTATATCAGGCAACTTGATCCATCTATTTGTCTGTGCTAATATGACATTTAATTATTGTCTTATTTGTGAATTATGGGCTACTCTTCTTTGTCACCTGTTCAGCATCTTCTTTGGCTGCATCTCCAATTTGATTCTTGCTTGTGTAGGAACAAAAATCTGATCTGGTTTGAAGCTGGGAGAAAGACACTGAAAATAAAATGGAGACAGGCCACATGGAAAGAAGGTTTGTGTTTATTTAGATGTCAGAAACTTTAGTAAAAGCAGAATGTTTCTGGGGGGGGGGGCGACCAATTGGCTGGATGANGGGGGGGGGGGGCTGACCAATTGGCTGGATGAGTGACTGGATGAATTTTTATAGAGCTCTAGGTTTTTGTGATTTGATTGTCAAGAGGCTTTGAAAAGCCAATGAAGAAGGAATCAGTCCAGTTTCCATGGGGACAGAAGTTCCAGATCAGGGCTGCCACAGAAAAACACTACAATCTGGCCTAGTCCCCCAAGTCTTCCAAAATATGGGATTTTCAGTAGTTGGGTCTTCTAATTGGTTGGGCTGATACTAACTGGAGCAGGCAGTTGAATACTGTATGTATCCAGGTACCTATTTGTAAAGGCTTTATATGTCAGCACCATGATTTTAAATTAGAATAAACTAATTAGCAACCAATGCATGGTCCACAAAAGCAGTATATTTTTAGTCCCCAGAATGATATAAGCCATGTTATGGTACAACTGATTTCCAAATACCATTTAAAGGAAGACCCAAATAGAACACTTTTCAGTAGTCAATTGTGTGTTGAACTTCCCTATCTCATTCTAAAATATGGACTTCTTTGATCTGAATATTTTGCTTACATTAAAGTACATTATATCTACCATATTCCCATGATCAAATAAACTGGTCACTCTACCAAGATATCAGATTGGTTGGGCTTGATTTAGTTTTGATGAGTCTATATTGCCGTCTGCCAAGTAATGCATTCTTTTCTAAATATTTCTAAACTGACATCTTAATTATTAATTTTATAATTTTAAACTGGCATACATATCAAGCTGATCAGTCCACAGTTAACCATAGTTTTCTCCTCTAACAACATTTATCATTTTTCAATCCTTTAGCAGAATGTTCACAGTCCACAATTTCTCAGGCTCAGAAATTATACCAACAATTACAAATTATATCTGGGAACAAAGAGGCTAGTTCTGGAAATCCAAAAGGTATCAAACATTTCTTTGCTTTTGTACCCATTTTATTCTTTTTCCAATTCTTCTATCCATTTAATTATGGTTATCATATGGGCAGAAATCTGAAACAAAGTAAATTTGAACTGTCACTAAATGAACTGTTGTAAATTGAGGACTTCCTGTAAAGATGGTAAAGCTCTGGTAAAGCTCTTTTCTTTATATGATCCTTTCAGCCTATAGCTCAGTCAATGGTCCCAATGTATCTTTACTATTCTCCTAGAGGGTTTTTTGCTTTTATTTTGTTACTGGACTAGTATTTTCACAGCTCTTAAGGATCCTGATATTTTTTACATTTGGATCTCACTGAGTATTTTTCAGTTTCTAACTCAGTTTCTTGAAATTGATTGTAAGCATGTTAAAATTCATGATTACAGGAATTGGGAATTATTAGCAATATTAAAACTAAGGGAGTTCAACCCCTACTGAGATGACCTCTGGTGAATTTGAATCTTTTTTTTAACTTAAGTTTTTAACTTTTAACTTTTTGTTATTGTTGGAGTTTCTATTGTATTTTTATACAATAGAAACAGTACATTCTGTTAATTAATTAAAATGCAATTAATGAAATTTCAAGTCTACAATGGGGAAAGCTCTGATATACCTGAGATTTAAAATTATGTAATGAAGAGAGACTCAATTGTTTAATGACATGGTATAATATTATCATTTTACAGAATTGGAAGATGGAGCACATTATTTTTAATAAGTTCAATGACAAACTTCCTAAATTGTTTTATTTAGAATAATGTGAGGTACGACATCAGAATAAACATAGTGTGTTTGGTTACAAACTTATGTTCAATAAATTCAATGCCAGTAAGAGGATGTTCTTTTTGTCTTTGTCTTTTCTGCTGCCTTGGATTTGTGCCTAAAAAGGAAAACATTAGATTGTCCTTGCAGGCTGTTTTTCAAAGGGTCAAGTCAATAGAGTTGGCAGAGCTTTGAAGGATTAAATCAGTTGCAAATGCAGAAGGGTTATTTGGAACATTTGTTTTTTGTAATTTATGTAATAAAAAGAAACTGAAGAGAAATTAGTATTGAGGAGACATATATATAGAAACAGATACCTAACCACATGTACACTCTACATACAATTACATGTATGTTTATGTTGTGGGAAAATATGCAGATGCAACTAATGCATGTAAATTAATGAATCATCCACTTTGGGGGAAAGATTCATGTCTTTGTATTATAGCACCTGTTTCCTCTTTCTTCTTCTGGAATCATACAGATCAGCATCTCTATATTTTCTTCTTTTTGCTCCCATTCAGCATGTTGGATATAAGTTATTCCACATGCTTTAGGTCATAAGTTAGTTAGACTGTGGCAAGATTTCAGGGCAAGTGCATTCAGCCTTTCACTTTTCCTCCATTTCCAGAGGAAAATGGAATCATCTGCTAAAGCGAGCGATGTTTTTAGTTGGATTGCAGGGAAGCATATTTCTCTGCTCTTTTCAACAAATATTACTTTAGACCTGCACTCTATAATACAAGCCAAAGCACTATACAAAGAGTTTGCCAGCCTTCCCCATCCTCAGTCTAAGCAATTGTGATCTATTTTCAAATAAAGACTACACAAATTGTTGTTGCTGTGTTGTTGATAGATATTCCAATTGTGTTGCCATTAGATGTACCATGTCACCACCCAGTTCACTGCATAACATGAATGGGTGGATGTTTCAACACAAGTATAATCAAAGACAACTATAGTTTCATTTAATTATAGTATCCTTTATTATTGAAAACACTGATATAGCTAGAATAATCATAGGAATTGAGCTCCCTGAATCAAAATTGCTGAAAGAAAAACATTAAACTTTTCCTCCTGTGTTGCATTGTTCTCCAAGCTTGGAATTTGACTACGTATCATTTTCCTACGCAGTAACGTCATCGGGACGGGAGTTTTGCAGATAATATGTTTGTTGGTTGGCAAGTCTACATATTCTTCTTTATCTAGAAAAAGTGCAAAAATCCCTATATTAAAATCTACAAAGCATGTAAATTTTGCCTTATATGCCTTTTTAGTGTAATGGTTTAATCTATGAACTAATCAATGGGAACCTAATGAGATCCCCCATTTCATGACTCACCGCAGAAGCAGTAATAGATAATAAAGGTTATAATCCTTTTAGTAATTCAGTCTCACATATTATATGATCTGCCACATAGATAATATGTTTGAAATAATAAGTAGCTAGAAAGCTAAAAAATACACAGTTTAATCAATCACATATTTAAAGGAATCAAATTCAGAAAGGAAGAAAAAAATCCCAGTGACCATCTTTTCTAGACATCCTCATCAACATATTTATTAAACTTAGCTTTGAAAGGGAAAAAAATGTAACATAGGTATGATCCAACTTTCAAAATACTTCTGAAGATGAAAAGGAAAAATCTATCATCTTCTGTATAATTTTTTTCCATAAATCTAGCATTATAGACTTTAAAAAAATAGTATAAAATAAATATGTTTGGGCTATTTTCTTCAAGCGTATCTTTGCTCCTTTTATTTACTTATTTATTTTTTGGCTCATTTCCCAGCTTAAAGTATCTTAATACCTTGCCTCAGTTAATTACTTAGATTTGATGGCCATGTCTACCTGTCCCATTACTTATTGTCAAATGTGAACAATGTAACGAAAGTTTTTGTCACCTATGCCAAGATCATTTTAATTTGGTTGTATTCTCTCCTCAGTTATATTGAAAAAGATGATAATGAAGATGATGATGATGATGATGATGATGATGATGATGATGATGATGACAATGATGACATGATACAATGCATTTTGGGTTCACTCTAATCTCAAATTAAGGACAATGTTACTTTTGTTTAGCAAGCCTTTGAATAATGAGATGCTTGGACTCTAAAGAAGATATTTTGAAACAATGCGTATATTCTGATTTAATTGAAAAACAGCCATTAAATGTAATAGTTAAAAAGCTAATTATATTCTTTTTTTTATCCTGCTCTTCCTCTTTTTTCCCCATAGCCCTCAATTTAGTTTCATTGTAATTCTATGGAGAAGGTTAGATGGAAAGAATGACTCAAAAGAGATCTTATGTGTCTTTTATATGTAAAGACAAAATATGAGGGAAATGATTTTTATTGAAAAATCTACAGATTATAGATTCTATAGACTATAGTAACAGCACTTATACTTATATTGCACTTATTCACTTCATAGTGCTTCACAGCACTCTGTAAGCAGAGCTAGACTACAATATTGCATTCCAACCACTGCACCACCATGGCTCAAGTATAGATTCTATAGAAAAAGGGAACAGTAGGATTATTTAATGCTTTTCTTCCCAGTTGCTTTTTCTTAAAAAAAAAATATGTACAGGACAATTAGAACAAAATCTTTTTTCCCCTTCACAATACAAAAAGCAGAGAACTTAAATTACAGGTAGTTTTCACCATGCATTTCTCCTTGGATATAATGAGAGGTGGTATTCAGCAGGTTCTGACCAGTTCTGGAGAACCGGTAGTGGAAATTTTGAGTAGTTCGGAGAGCCAGCAAATACCACCTCTGACTGGAGATTTTACAGTACCCTTCCCCTGCCACACCCACCAAGCCACACCCACAGAACTGGTAATAAAAAAATTTGAATCTCAAATTTGGATATAATAATTATACTTACTTTTAATAAGTTTGTATAAGATGCATCTTAAAAGAAATAAGATAGGAATTATACAAGTGAAATATTGAAGAAAAGACATTATGAGTATGATCCATATACAATACATCAACTGAAAACACAGCACTTAAAGTAACTTTTCTTTAGATGTAGGAGCATGTTTTCCAAATAAAAATGGAATCATCTAATGTTCAATTTGGATTCAGAAATATATTAAATTAAATAGAAAGAAACTCAAAAAAGTGTTGCACAATCCAGAGTTTAACAGCTCCTTTTCAGGCTTTTGTTAGTGTATTCTCTGCGGAACAGGACCAGGGACAAATTTAAATAACTATGCAAATCAATATGCAAATTCCTTTTTACCTCCAGGCATCTGAGAAGTTGCCAGAACTGTTTCAGATCAGAAGTGTTTCAGATAACATAGCTTTCTGGTTGTAATTTATCATGCAAATTATATGAATTGTCTCTGTATATACAGCAACAGATTTATTTGAAGGTAAATCACTTGAGAATTAGAATTGTAATATTGATGTTATTTGCCCAGATCTCTTTCACTATATAACCCCTATAACTTCTGCATGTTAACTGGAAATTATCTCAGTTCACATTATAGGTACACTCAGCAAGGAAATGTCAGAATCTCCTATGTTTCTGGATGAAGTAGATTTCTAAAATTATTTTCGAATTAATATGTCTATTATGCTCTTAATAGGATTTTTCCTTTCCATAATATTGACAAAATATATGGGTCATGCAGAATTTTCTGATTTTAGAATTTAAAGTCTTCCATTCTTTATTATGGATTAGATATTATAATTTACTAAAGCAGCATCTTCAGATTCCTGTTTTACTTCCCAGAAATTCAAGTAAGAGGCATAATTGCTCTAAATTTACCTTTGAATGTGTGATACATTTTCAAAAAGGCCACTTTAAATATGTGGCTAGCAAGCATGGAGACCATAATATTCTCATAATGGAATGTGCACCTGTGTAAGTCATTACTAAATCTGAAACAAAACAAAACAAAAACCACTGTTTTGCAGAGATTCTTCTATCTAAGTGGGAAATTTCAATCACTGATAGTCAACCCAAAGGTCCTGCTTAATAGAGCACTACAAAGGTTGACATTTTTATTATTTATTTATTTGATATGTCAATCACTTACAAAACACAGGTATAAGAATAAACATAGTTTTGAATACATGGATGGATACTTATAAGAAAAAGAAAAAAATAGGACAGGGACAGTAGGCACGATTGGTGCACTTATGCACACCCCCTACAGGCCTCTTAGGAAGGGGGTGAGGTCAATAGTAGACAGTCTATAAGGTTTAAAGTTTTTGGGGTTTGGGGTAGAAATCAGAGAGTCAGGTAGAGTATTCCGCAAACATTGAACCACTCTGATTGCTAGAAGTCGTACTTTCTGCAATCAAAAGCTTTGGTAATGATTAAACCTTGGAGTTTGTAATCTATTGTGTGCTCTTGTAATGTTAATGATTGAAGCTGATGTATTTCTTTGCAGGTAGGACATTGCGAATGTATGATTTTAAATATACCTATAATTTTAGATTTTGGAACTGAAGGCAAGTATAAGTTCTACGTTTTCTAGGTTCTAGAGTTTCAAAGTCTGGTGGATAAGGTATTTCCTGGCAATGAGTAGAGGAGCGGAGAACAACTCTTCTTGCTGAAACATTTTCTGGGACTTTCTCAAATTGTTGTTAATATCAGAGGCATAATATGGGTTCCAAGACTGATTGAGCTGTAATCAAGTATAGGTCTAGCAAAATGTTTTTGTATGCTCAGTTAGTAGTTGTGATATTACCAGAGAAGAAGCTACATAGGATTAGATTAATAAACTCTTAATGCTTTTTGGCTATGTAGTTTATAGTGGGCTGTAACATTTAGATTCATTAGAGATTGACTACTCCAAGGTCCTTGACAGAGTTTGGATCTCAACAGGCCTTGACTATTTAGCTTGTATTTTATTTTTTTTGATTTTTAATTTGCCAATATGTAAGACAGAGCATTTATTTGTTGAGATTGGGAAGTTGCCATTTGATTGACCAATTCCTGACACATAGTTAAGGTCTTTTTGAAGGTAGCAGCATTGTCCAGTGGTAATTGAAATAGCTTTACACTTATTCAAGTGAACGAGAACGCAGTTGCTCTGATATGACCACAGAGGTCATTTATGTAGAGTATGAAATAGAGTTTTGGGTCCAGAACACCTTGCCTTGGGGGACACCACTGTTGACAGGTACAGAATTTGATAGGACGCTCCCATTTTTGACCCATTGTTGTCTGTTTGACAGGAATGCTTCTATCCATAAAGCAGGTGTCCAGAGATAATCCAGAAGAAACGGTAAGATTTTAGTTTGTTGTGTACCACTGAATCAAAGCTTTACAGAAGTCTATGTAGATTGCGTCTATTGGTTTTTGGCCCCCTGATCGAGTTTGTGTAGTCCATATGTTTTTGCAAAATGTAAGAGTTGCAGATTACATGATAGTTTTTGCTAACACCAAACTGTTTTTAGGAGTAAGTTTGTTTTGTTTCTAAAGTGGAGGAATGATGAATTGGTTAATAATTGATTCCATGCTTTTACACGGTGATGGCAGCATTAAGAGATTTTGGTCCCTATAATTTCAACTAGGCCTGGGGTCTCCCCCTTTTTGAAAAGGGGAGACCCTAGGTTGTTGAACCATAAGTTTTGGCAAGGAGCTGGTCCCTGGAAATATTTTTCAAAAGATTTATGCTTAGAGTTCAGCTATGGCAGTGGGTAGGTTTTTTAAGAACGTAGGCCATATTCGTTCTGGTCCAAAGGTAGAGATTAGTTTTAGATTGCGCAGTGCTTTTTTCAAAACAATGTGCTCTATAAAAAACAATAATGTATTAGATCATATGTTAGTTGTGTGTGGTTCCGATGAGAAAAGGACTGGGCTGATCCATTGCTGTGCTCAATTAACTGAGCCATACAATTAACCAAATTTATTACTGAATGTGTTGAAGAGGTTTTGCTTTGATGGTGTTCATCATTGGCAGTCTTTGCCCATTAGGTTTATCCTTTCAGGGGTGGAATGGACCTTGAGTTTTTTAGTTTGTTGTTTAGCAAAATTGTACAAAGCATGGGTGGAAATTGGTTGGTAGAAGGTGTTCTCTTGTTTAATAGTGATAATTAGGGCATTCAAGTTTTTAATCTGGTGGTATAAGATTTTTGTATTAGGCTTTTTGGAGTTGGCAACATGAACCCAGATTTGTTTTTTTTGCCAAGTGATCTCTTTTTTGGATTGAAGCTTCCTTATTGGTTATGGATAATGTGTTTTTTTTTGTGGTTTTGGGAGTTGTTGTTGGTACATAGAGGTTTGATTGACACCCTTTTGATTTCAAGAAGAATAATGTTGTAAATGGGTATTCAACAGTATTTCATCCAAGTGAATAGAAATTGCCATCAAGGGAAGAGAGATTCATTGATTATAAGATCAATAGTTTCCTTTCCTTGAAGTTATAATTGGGGTTTTTTGTCAATTGTTGGATGATGTTTGTGTAGACAATATCTTGAGACAGAAGTCAATCCATGGTTGTGGTCACGTGTTGGAAAAGGTCTTTACTTGTATTCCTGTAAATTGAATTCAAACTATTTGCAGAAGATAGATTGAGGCAAATTGTTAATCTTAGTATTTGTTGGTTACTAGTTTTTCCACGTCCCAGGATTTGTTACGGCATTGTTTGAAGGTTTGGCATGGATGGGTTCAGTTGTACATTCTTTAGGGTCCAGTTAAATATGAGGTAGGATTGAGTCACCAAGAAAGATAAAAGCGTGTGGGCAGGATGCTGCCCATGTTAGTAGTGTATTTACTTGTTTACATGTTTGAATTCATTATCAGGGGCTCTGCCACATAGTAAGAACTGAAATGTGATATTTAAAGGTCAGTTTTACAGAATAATGGTGCTCAAGGAAGAGCAGCTCTTGTGTAACTTGGTTGTTTTTTAAGATGTAAGGACTTTTATAGAAGATAATGCAAACACACCTCCCTCTATGGATTTCACGACCAGATTGGTAAACAATGATAATCTTTTACTGAGATAATGGAGTCAGGGAAGATGCGTTTGAGCCATGCTTCACAGACAAATATGTCAAATTTAGCCTGTATTTACCATGTTTGTCATAAAATAAGGCCGGGTCTTTTTTTTTTTTGAGCCCCGAAAAAACGGCTAGATGTCTTTTTGGGTGTGGACTTAATTCTTCCCGCCATGCACACCTCCACCTAGAGTGCTCCATGTGCAACTCACGTCTTCCATGAGGCCGCCATTGGAAGATTCCCAAAGGTAGAGTCAACCAGCTGCTTCTATCAGCTGGAAAAAAGCAGCTCAGGGAGAGCACCAACCACGCGGCAACTCATGTCACCAGAACGAAGCTGTTTCTATCAGCTGAATGGACCAGCTCCGCCAAAGGCAGAGTCACCAGCTGCTTTGGGTGAAAGGTGGTGGCTGGCCCTGCAGGGCGTTTCTCCTGACAAAGGGAGTGCCGCATGGGTACTCTCTTCGAGGCCTGTTTCTATTGTCGATGCAAGCTTCCAAAAGGCACGAAGTCCGCAGACCTTTCCATCGGCCGATAGAAATTGGCTTTGTGGCAAAAGACGTGCACGTGGGAGAGTGACTGCAAACTTTTCCTTAGCAGAAGGGAAACACGCTGAGTCAGTCTCTCTCTCTCTCTCTCTCATACACACACATACACACCACATACCACACTAAACACCACCTCTGCTAGGCCTCGTCCCTGCAATTCGCGAGTTCAGCCCAATGCCCTTCTGGCGAGAAGGTCTCAGCATCTGCAGGGTTTTCCCACCACCACCCTCCCGCTCCCCCCAGGCCAGAACTTTTCCAGGCACCCGACCAAAAGTCCCAGGGCAAGGGACCTCCCTTTACCTGCTGGCCTGCCACTGGTTTGGGGAGCGGGGAGCCGCCAGGGAGAAAGAGGAGACAGCAGAGTTTTCAGCTTACCCTTTAGAAGAGAAGATCGGGCAGGCTCCCGAAAGGAGACGTAGGAGCGGTCCGTGGGAATGTTGGCGGGGGAAGCGGGGTGAGTTTGAAAGGGTCGCCAACTGGCAGCAAATAGGAGGGGCGGGAGGGAGCTGGAGCAAAGAAGGGCCAGGGAGAAGTCTAAACCGTCCTTTCTATTTGCTCTGGTGGAGGGCCAAATATTGCAGGAGCTGGTTGGAAAGGCCTAATTTTTTAGTATGTAACCTTGAAGTCATGGGGGGGGGGAGTTTGAACGGTGAAAGACTGTGCACATGATCTGAGGCATCCTTCCACAGGCTTCACGGGTGGGGGGGCCAAACTTTGGCCCCTCCTTTTAAAAACCCAGTTTGGGGGGGGTGCGAGTCCTGAGAAACTTCAGCAATACTCTCTCTGCGTCTCTTTCTCCTCTCTCCTCTCTAAGAGTGCCTGAAAGAGCGCCTGTCATAAACCAATTAACCAATCTAGCTCAGAATCCTTATTTCAGCATAATTTCCAGGATGAGAGAGGAAGTCATAAAACCAAGGGATTGGCGACAGAAGGGTGGCAGGTTCTTTTTTTTGGGGGGGGGGGAATTGGAGTTTCAACCAATGAGACATTTCTGGATTTTCATCGTTTGTCCTGAGAGCATTTCCAGAGAACTTTTGAAAAACATGCGGTCTAATTTTGAGAAAGCAATGAATTCGGGTCCTCTCTAAATGGTGGAGGTTTGGGGTGGTCTTTGGAGACCTCCCCTCTCCTTTAGCTGAGGAAGACCTGGCAATTTTTTAAGCCAAAAAGCTGCCCAGGAGAGATTGATGCAGAAGAATGGGCCGGAAAGACAAAACAGAACACATTTGCGCGCTACACGGCCCTTCTCTCTCCCAGTCCCTTCCGGTGTGTGCAAGAATTCACAATTTTTTAATTCGGCACAAAAGTGGACTACATACATAAAGCCCTGGTCGTGCTTTCTCTCCTGCCCTGGCTTTACCTATAGTCATTCAAAAGACAACTAATGTGCGACGCAATCCCCTCCTCAACGAGGCTGTTTCTATTGGCGCCGATAGAAGCCTCCCTCAAACAGCAGAGTCACCACCGTGCGTTCACCGGGCCTAAGAAGTGGCTGTGACTCTGTGCCTCTTGGGGAGCTTCCATCATACCAATAGAAAATGGCCTTCGTCGGTGAGGCAGTGCGTCAAGCGCTCACTTCAGGGCTGCTTCTACCAGCCGAAGAACAGCTGGTGACTTTGCCTTCAGGGAGCTTCTATTGGTCCGATGTTTCGCTAATCGGTAGTAGATCAGAGATATTCTTAGCCTTAGGCTACCGGCATGCACTCAACGGGAATTTCTCCCCCCTTGCCTCCCCCATCTTCTTCATTCTCATGTAGTTCTAACAAATGATGTGAGAAAGTGGTGGGCGAAAGCATGTCATGGTTTAAATAGGCCTAAATTTTGGGAGCGGGGCTTAATTTCACCTCATGCCTAGAAATCATGCTGGGCCTTCCTATTGGTGGAGGCTATATTGTTGGAGAAACACGGTAGTAAGAGGAGAAATTCAGGTACTTTATTCATAAGGCTACTTGTACTGAGTAGCTTGCATTTGAGGCCAGTTGTAGTTTGAATTGAGGTAGTTGGCGGCATGCCTGCCCAGTCTTGGGTGATGGTGGATTGGTTGTAGTAGGTTGGATGCTGAGTTGTGGGTTGTGTGACTTTCTTTTTA
This sequence comes from Laticauda laticaudata, assembly GCA_004320025.1. Lineage (NCBI taxonomy): Eukaryota > Metazoa > Chordata > Lepidosauria > Squamata > Elapidae > Laticauda > Laticauda laticaudata. The sequence goes on from BHFT01019438.1 coordinate 17,020, forward strand.
TAAAATCTGCACGGTAATCAATGTACAGGTTCTTCTCTCTGTTGTCTAGACGATTTTTGAGTTCTGTGTGGAGTATACGGGAGTGGGCACGTTGCTGTACGGTTAGGTCAGGAGAAGATCTGAGGTTTTTGTGGTTGGTGTTGTTTTTGGCGAGTGAATTTATAGTATAAATGAATTTACATTTGCTTAATTCATCTTTACAAATGACCCTGCAGAAGCATGGGGCCACAGAGCTGTCTCTGTTTTTAAGCTCTGGGCCAATGCGAGAAATGGCAAGTATTTTATTAGGGGAGATGGTTGATGCTGGATAGTCACTGATGATGTTGAGGACAATTGTGATATCATCATTGTCACTCATGTCCTCTATACCAAATAAGATGGTGTTAGGATGCTTTCATTCGCGCTCAACAGTTTGTCTGACGAGGATTGTGATATCATTATTTGTTGGATTTATAGTTTTTTGTGGCTTAGATTGCAGTTGTTGGTTTGTAGCTATTAGATGTTCAGGTTTTTGTGTTGTGTCTTTTTTTTCAAGGTTAGCTAATCTTTCATTTGAAGTGTCCAGGGATGCTACTAAGGTGTCAAGAGATGATATTCACGTTTCTATGGAGTCAACTCTTTCAAACAGGGCTATATGTTTGTCCAGTTTGGGTTTGCATGATGGGCAGAAAAATGGAAATTCATAATTGGAATTTTCTCCCATTTAAAATCCATGACTCAAAAGGTGTATTTGTTACCAGTTTGCTGCCAGGTACAATTCAAGGTACTGGTTGTTATTTTTAACAACCAGTTACTTTTAGAGTCCTTCATGAATCACTGTCTGGATCCATGGGGCTACCTTTTTCTAGGATAATTTCCAATCTGTTGAGTTCTGATATAGAAAGACTTTTCTGACTTGGTCCCTTCTGGAATGTTATCACCTGGATCCAAGGTCAGGCCTTTCCTATCTCTGCGTCGTTTTTATTAAATAGCAATCCTCTAACATTAGATAGTCCCAAGCCTTTTAGCTTTTCACCAAACCACTAAGATTTGACTGTTTGTGGAGTAAGAAAATAAATAATTTTCTTCTGATAAAGATGTAGTGAGAGTTGCCCCTCAGTGCTTAGTATTCTACCCATTACTGGGGCATAAAATGTGTGGTATATTACCTATTATTATTGCAGGGTTGTTGTGGGGAAAATAGGAGGATAAAAGTGCACTGGATATGTTTTTTGCTATAAATTATTTGTAAATAATTATAAAGGCAGGGTACAAGTAAGTAAAGTAATAGTGTAATAAAAATAAATTACTAAACAAGCAAATATTTGCTTAATATGAAAAATGTTTTCTAATCCTTGTCAAGACATACTATCTATAATACTCATCAAATATAAGCAGCCAATGATGAAACACTCATTTATACTGTATAATTTTTATTCTCAGTATTTGAAAACTATATTTTGCTTCTAAAAAGTGGAAAGTCCTTTGAAATTATTGCACAGCTTAGCCTTTTACCACATAGAAATTTAAGCTTCAGGCCAGAGTACATTGACCATACTTCATTGAAGGTTAACTAGCAAGGTTAAGGGCTTCTAATATGTAATTTGTTACAAAAAATCCCTAGCTATATAAAACATTAACTGTTTGCATCATTTCGGCAAGATTAGGTTCCTCTGAATTTAAAGAAGCTGTCATAATATGCAATAGTTTGGAATATGTTTATCATTCTTTTTTTTTAAAATCCAATGCTTCTTACGTAATAACTGAAAACTTCAAATTGTTCAACAGCTGATAATAATTTATGTTATTTAATTTATATTAAATATTTAATTTAATATTTAATAATAAATGATAATAATTTCCAAGATAATTATCTTTTTCTTCCAGGATTTATCTAAGGATGAGCCCCAAGTCAAATCTGAACTGATATAATGCTACAAAAATAAAATAAAAGAAGATGGCAGCCTATCAAGTATAATAAGCATTACAGAATAGTAATCATGAAGGTCTTGACCTAAGTATACTGCTATTTGTTACCAGAAGACTCTCTAACCTCAATGGCAACAGGAGCAAAAAAAGTCTTTATTGATAATCTAGAACAATAAAGACTTCCTGTTTTATTGTGATTAATGCTCCACATAGCAGTGCATGAGGTTTCTCCTGTGTCTTTTTCAAACACTTTCCCACCTGACGTTCTTTTTACAGCATTGAGAAATAGCTCTACCAGGACCTGGATTAGTTCTTATGTACCAGGACATGTCTAGGTTGCTTTGAGGATGTCCTTCTTTCCTGTTGTCTCTATCTTATCTTGACCATAGGATTCATGGTCACAATAAATCTGAGCAATGTCAGTAGCTATAGGTGTGTGGTTGATAAACAAACAAACAAACAAAAAATGCTGAAACTTAAGAAGGGCTCCTCATACCAAGTTCTTTACAATTGAAAAGAGAATCTTAAATCAAGTTCTTGGCTTGTGGCTGAGGAAAAAGACAGAAATTGTTTTGTCCGGAAAAACACGAGGTAGACCGGGTTCCAACAGCAAAGTCTTTATTTCATAGCAGTAGTTGAGA